>JACEIK010005806.1:0-73673 GCA_018107945.1 Datura stramonium
GGACATTGATGGGTTGCACAAATCAGTGGAAGCTATAGTGGGAAGAGGTGTTTATCCATATGCACCCAAAATATTGGATCTTTATTTGAAACATAGAGCAGGCCCTCTTGCAAAGCCATCAATTGAAGAACCACCAGTGTTAGTGTAACGACCCGAGTCTACACCCTGGACACGACATGGTACTTAGAGCCACAAGTGACCCCAAGCTAACCCATAGCCTAAAATCACACTAGTATACTGAATAAAATAGAAGCGGAAGCTATGAAAATCATACTAAATAAACTTTTCTTAAAAGAAGAAATGTCTTCTAAGATACTGAAATTTATGCAACAAGTGCAAAAACATACTTAACAACACTGTGTTCGAAAGCCATCTAAAAAACTGACAAGCTGCTGGGATAAGACCCAAGCTCACTCTAAAGTTTAACTCAAAAGAAACTGAACTGGATAAAGTAAGTTCTCGTCCTTGGAAGATGCAAACTCACCAATAAATACCGTTGCTGAGACTGAGAACCTGTACCTGTATCATAATATAATACAACATAGAAAATATGCATCAGTACATTGAATGTACTGAGTATGTGAGATGCAAGAAAAAATAGTAGAATACACAACTAAGATACTATGACATGAAATGACTAACCGTGAAGTAATAAGTACTAAGATATAACAGTAATAAGGCAAACTATAGACAATAACTGATGGTCAAAAATATATCCTGAAAACTGAATAAACTGAATTGAGCTGAAATCGGTTACTGAGCTAAATTGAGCTATACTAACAAGTGGGAGAGTTTATAACTGCATATAACCATGTGAGCTAGACGTGGAGTCCGATGTATACATCGATCGGTGAGAGCCCACTATACCTTCCTAAGGTATAGTGGTTGAGCTAGGTGATAACTTTCTGAGGCCTGTTCGGGCTAAATAACCTACGATAGCAATGTAGTTTTGGAAACTAGGGTGTGCTAAACTTTGTCCTGCTCAACACTGAGTCCTACTCCTACTAAAAATCCTAACTCTGATTGCTAGAATTATAGCTCGAACCTGATATCCTAAGACTTAAGTCAGGAATACTTATCTAGAAGTGCCTTGAGAGTTTGAAGGACCTGATAACTAAAAGCTAAGTGTTCTAAAACTGGCTAGAGTTGCTTTATCTGAAAGCATCGTAACCGTCTAAAGAATTACCTAATGCTTGATAACTGAGATTACTGAGTTTTACTAAACTCCTCAAGAGACTGAATATAGTCAAACTGATCAGCTAATATTTATGTAAGACACTAAGATGCTAAGCACCGACTGAGGCTAGACAAGCCATAAGCTAACTTCTGCTCATATAATGATATTGTCATGGTCATTTAGAGAACTATCCAGAATCAAGAAACATTTGTATCTTAATAATTATGCAAGACTCTTTGAATCACATTTAAGGACTAGGGCTAAAACTCATATTTCATCGAAAGACATCAACATGAATTATATCTGGTAATAACCTTCAAGAATTCACAAGAATCATCACAAGAAGGAAGTTCATAATCTAACTAAAGCACAACCTTAGTTTTGATCTTTAAATGACTAGAATTGGTAGAATTTCTGTAAGGGTTTTGGGGAACAAGGGAAGAGCAGTTCCCTTGTTGAAATCCCACATACCTAGAGTAGAAACTCCCTTGAGAAATTTCCTGGAAAGCTTGAGGAGATTGAAAACCCTAGCCTTGCTCTGGGAGAACTGCCTGAGTTTACGTACTGAACCTATGAGTTCTGGGAGAGATTTTAAGAGAGGTGAGGGAGAAAAATCGACTAGCTCCCTTTAACCCATGATAATTGACCCAAAAACAATGTAATTTAGGAGTTTAAATAATAGAAAGTTACAAACATGCCCTTGGAATTCGGACTGTTAAAATCCCACTTTCAGTCACCACGAGTGACCAAATGAGTCGTTAGGTCACTGGACGACTCGTGGCCTCCCCTCATTGCCACTAGCGACTTTCTCCTTTTCAGAGCTTATTTGACTACTTCACCTAACGATTCGTCATAAATCCTAATGGATTATTTCACCACATGTTACGACACTATGAAACTCATGTTTTTCAGCTATCCATCTCACCCCACGGGAGACCTAACGAATCATTAGGTGTGACGACAACTCATCGCCCACACTTGTCTTCACCACTGGAATTTTCTCTTCTTTCCACTCCTTCCAGATGACGACTCACTTGACGAGTTGTGAAGTGGTACCACAACTCGTCCCCTAACTCGTTAACTTTCCAGGAAGTCCCAATATTTACCAGTTGAGGCATACATGATGGGTCACTTAATGACCCGTCGATTCATACGAGTCATTCCATGACTCATTCTATGACCTGGTGCAAGTTTTCCTACTTTCTTTATTTCAGATCCGTGGTTTGACCTTAGGGACTTTTGGGGTGTTATAATATCTCTCCTTTGGAAACATTCATCCTTGAATGTAGAATAAGCATATTGGCTGGGTAATGAACCGGAATTTCAAACTAAAGGCGAATGACTGATTTATGAAGGAGCAATGACTCCGAACTGATATAGGCATTCTAACTGAGTTGATGCAACTAGGATGCACATTAAAACATGAATAGATCTGATGAGTATAGAATTAGATAAAGTACTGAGGAGGAGTTTAGTACCTGATGCTAAAGCTGAATTGGAAGGGAACAAATGAGGGTATTTAGCCATCATATCGGCTCTTGCTTCCCATATAGCTTCCTCAACTAGTTGGTTCCTCCATAAAACCTATACTGGAAAGATCTCCTTGTTCCTAAAATTACGAACCTGAGGTCTAGGATCTCAATTGGAACTTCTTCATAAGGGAGGTTGTCCCTTACCTCAACACTATCTAGAGGCACTACTGAGGTTGGGTCACTGATGCATTTCTTTAGAAAGGACAATTGAACGACCGGGTGCACTGATGCTAACTCTGTAGGCAATTCTAGCTCATATGCCACATTATCAATGCATCTCAAGATTCTATAAGAGCCGATACATCTACCACTGAGCTTTCCTTTCTTACTAAATCTCATCACCCCCTTCATAGGTGATATTTTCAGGTATACCAAATCATCCACAATAAACATCAACTCCTTTCTCCTTACATCTGCATACAATTTATGTTGGCTTTGAGCTATTTTCAGTCATTCTCTGATAAGTTGAACTTTCTGCATAGCCTTATGAACTGATTCTGGTCCTACTATGGTAGCTTCACTAACTTCGAACCATCCTATAGGAGATCTACACCTCCTACCATACAATGCCTCAAATGGGGCCATCTGGATGCTGGAGTGGTAGTTGTTGTTGTATGTAAACTTAATAAGAGGTAGGTGATCATACTAACTAATCTGGAAGTCGATCACACAAGCTCCTAACATGTCTTCCAAATCTATATAGTCCACTCAACTTGTCCATCCATCTGTGGATGAAAAGCTGCGCTGAGCTTGACTTGAGTGCCAAGTCCCTTCTGGAATGTCTTTTATAAATGCGAGGTGACTGAGTACCTCTATCTAAAATAATGGACAAGGGAACTCTATGTAGTCTGACTAACTCCAGGATGTACAATCTAGCATAATCCTCTACTGAGCTTGTGGTCTTAACTGGTAAAAAATGTTCTGACTTAGTCATCTAATCTACCACCACCCAAATGGAGTCATGCTGCCAATGAGTACGAGGTAGACCTATAATGAAATCCATATTCACTTCTTCCCACTTCCATGTCAAATATTCAGTCTTTGATGTTCAACTTTAACCTGTTGGCAGTTCGGAAAGTTAGCTACAAATTCTCCAATGTCCTTCTTCATGCCATTCCACCAATAGATTTCCTATAGGTCACGGTACATCTTAGTGGAACCTAGATGAATAGAATACTTGGAGCTGTGTGCTTCTACCAGTATTCACTATCTCAAGTCATCTACACTTGGAACATACAATCTGCCCTGGTAACGAAGTACACCATCTCCCCCTTTTCAGAAAACTTCCACCTCTTTTCTTTGAACTGCTTTTTTAAGTTTGAGTAGTATGAGGTCTTCATCCTGCTTTGACTTAACCTTTACCAACAGTGAGGATTCTGACTCACTCTGGATTACAACTCCGCCCTTAGCTGAATCAACTAACTGCACTCCCACTCGAGCTAACCTATGGATATCCTTTGTCAGCTCCTTTCTGCCCTTTTTAACATGAGCAATGCTCCCCATAGACATCCTTCTTAGGGTATCAGCAACCACATTGGCCTTGCTTGGGTGGTATAGCACACTCATGTCATAGTCCTTCAATAATTCCAACTACCTTCTCTAGCAAAGGTGCAAGTCCTTCTGACTGAACACATACTGAAGACTCTTGTGGTCAGTAAAAATATCCACATGAACCCCATAAAGGTAATGTCTCCAAATCTCCAAGGCAAATACCACTGTCGCCAATTCAAAATCATGAGTCGGATAGTTCTTCTCAGAACCTTGAGTTGTCTGGAGGTGTATGCTATCACCTTACCCCGCTGCATTAGAACGCAACCAAGGCCAACTCGGGAAGCATCACAATAAACTATGAATCCATCTGTTCATTCTGGAAAGGTCAAAATCTAAGTTGTAGTGAGTCGAGTCTTCAACTCTTGGAAAATCTACTAGCATGCATCTGACCACTAAAACTTTACCTTTTTCTGAGTTAGTTTGGTCAAACGGGATGAAATAGAAGAAAATCCTTCTACAACCATCGGTAATAACCGGCTAAACCCAAGAAACTCCTGATATCTGATGGAGAAGTGGGTCTTGGCCAATTTTTTACTGTTGCTATCTTTTGAGGATCCACCTGAATACCCTCACTTGAGACTATACGACTGAGGAAAGGCACCGACTTCAACCAAAATTCACACTTATTAAATTTTGCGAACAACTGGCAGTCTATGAGAGTTTGCAACACTATCCTCAGAGGGTTAGCAATATCCTCTTTATTCCTGGAGTATACCAATATATCATCTATGAACACAATAATGAATAGGTCCAGATACTGCTTAAGCACCATGTTCATCAAGTCCATAAAAGTTGCAGGAGTATTAGTTAGTCCAAAAGACATAACCACAAACTCATAGTGACCATACTGAGTTTTGAAGGCTATTTTCGAAATGTCACATTTTCTGACCCTGAGTGGGTGGTATTCTGATCTGAGACCTATCGTGGAGAAACAACTAGCTCCCTGAAGCTGATCAAATTAGTCATTGATTCTGGGTAAAAGATACATGTTCTTAATTGTGACTTTGTTCAGTTGATGGTAGTCGATGCACATTCAGAGGATACCATCTTTCTTTTGCATGAATTGAACTGGGGCACCCCATGAAGATATTCTAGGTCTGATGAAGCCCTTATCTAGAAGGTCTTTCAGTTGTTCCTTCAACTCCTTAAGTTCAGCTGGAGCCATTTTGTAAGGAGGAATAGAGATGGGCTGGATGTTTTGAAGGAAGTCTATACCAAAGTCTATTTCCTGCTCGGGAGGTACTTCGGGAAGATTTTTGGGAAAGACATCAGGAAACTCGTTAACAACTGGAACTGACTGAATAGTCGGGGTCTCAAGTTGGAATCCCTGACCCTAACTAAGTGATAGATGTAACACTTTGAGATCATTTCTTGGCCTTAAGGTAGGAAATAAATAGACCCTTAGGTGTTTAACTGACTCACTAACCAGAGTAGAAACTGAGAATGGTTTGATAGGACTTATGGACTAATATCAAACTGAAGAGCGATGTAAGGAGTCATGAATGAAAGTGTGGCTCCTAGATCTAGCAAAGAATATACATTAATGTGGAAAAGGTGCAACATACTCATAACCACATCAAGTGAGTTCTCCTGATCCCGACGAGAAGACAAAGCATAAAAATGGTTTTGGTGCTGGTCACCACTCGTACCTGAAGTAGTGCCCTGCTGAGCTGGACAACCTGCTAGGGCTGTTGAGGTAGTAAACTGAGTCCTTCCCCGTCCTGCTGATAGACAATCTCTCAATTTGTGACCCAACTGGCAACATCTAAAGCAACTATCCTTGCCCATGTGGCACTCACCCAGATGGTTGTTTCAATATTTAGAACAAGTTGGAAATGAGCGGCTGTTGGAGACGTTACTCTGGGACTGGGAGCCTGATGCTCCACCTTTTCGGTTCTTGCGGGATCGAAAAGAAAGCGCACTGGCTGATGAGGGTACTGTATGTCTCTGCTATGGCTAGCTGTGGGAAACTACCCCCACCCGATCTCTGTTGGTCATACTCAAACTGGCTTATTCTTGCCCGTTTGTTCTCCCTCTCAATCTCCTTCAACTTCTCCACCTCTATATGTTATGCATGAATGATAAGGCTAGAGAGGTCGATGTCCTTGATAAGCATCATAGTTATGCATTCCTTAAGGACCAAATTAGAAACTCCATTAATGAATTTAAGCATAAGAGCCCTCAACTCAGTGACTATTTTTGGAGCATATCTCAACAACCGAGTGAACTCCAATGCATACTCCTCTATGGTCATATTGTTCTGCCTAAGGTTTATGAATTCTTCCACCTTAGATTCCCTCAACTCTCGAGGAAAGAATCTATCAAGGAAAACTGTAACAAACTCTTCCCAGTCTACCAGGCCTGCTCCATTCGGCCTACCTTCCTTCCATTGCTTGTACCAAATCTGAGCCACCCCTTTGAATTGGTAGGCAGCCAATTCAGCGCTCTTGGTAGCGGTGACACCCATGATTTGGGTGATTTTATTAATTTCATCCTCAAACCCTTGCAGATAATCTCCTACCTTAGAACCATGAAAAGTTGGGGGATTCATTTGGGTGAAATCCTGGACTATGACATCAGCTACAGATCCATTGGGGTTGACTGGTACAACTACTTACAGGTTGACCTAACTGGTCACTTTCTAAGAGAACATCTGAATCACTGCTCGAAATTCCATAGGGGACACCTGGTCGTCCTGAGGAGCTACGGGAGCTGGTGGGGTTAGCTGGTTAGCATTCTTGGTCCTTCTTCCATTTCCTCTTTTGGGAGGCATCATTATCTTAAAAGAGTATAGTACGAATTAGGAGGAATTTTTTTTAGGTTAGCTCAATGCACGATAAGGATCATGAAGAAAAGGGAAAATTTCCTAATAATGTCTTGTAGCCTCCCCCTCATAAGTGTGGCGCACTTCACACCCATGAAAAGGACTATACTCGAAGAGGCTTTCAAACATCCTAGGATATTCTAAACCTAGTTCTCTGATACCAAGTTTGTCACAACACGAGTCTACACCCTAGACGCGGCAGGAAACTTAGAGCCACAAGTGACCGCAAGCTAACCCATGGCCTAACATCATATTGGTATACTGAATTAAAAAGAAGCTGAAGCTATGGAAAACATAACTAAATAAACTTTTCTAAAAAGAAGAAATGTCTGCTAGGATACTGAAATCTATGCAACAAGTGCAAAAACATACTTAGCAACATTGTGTCTGAAAGTCATCTAAAGAATTGAAGAGCTGCTGGGAAAAGCTTCCATCTAACTCTAAAGTCTAACTCGGAAGAAACTGAATTGAATAAAGTAAGCTCTCGCCTCGGAAGATGAGGACTAACCAATAAATACTGCTGTTGAAATCGATCGGAAAAGAACAACTAACGATGCTGAGACCGAGAACCTGCACTTGTATCATAATACGATACATTATAGAAAATATGCATTAGTTTTTTGAATGTACTGAGTATGTGAGATGTAAGCAAAAATAGTAGAATACACAACTTAGCTGATATGACATGAAATGACCAACCATGAACTAATAAGTACTAAGATATAACTATAATAAGGCAAACTACAGATACTAACTGATGGTCATAAACACATCCGGAAAACTGAATAAGCTAAACTGAGCTAAAATTGGTGACTGATTTGAACTAAGTTGTACCGACAAGTGGGAGAGTCTATAACTGACATATAACCATGTGAACTAGACATGGAGTCTGATGTATATACCCTATCAGTAAGAGCCCACTGTACCTTGCCAGGGTATAGTGGCTGAGCTNAGAGTCTATAACTGACATATATAACCATGTGAACTAGACATGGAGTCTGATGTATATACCCTATCAGTAAGAGCCCACTGTACCTTGCCAGGGTATAGTGGCTGAGCTAGGTGATCACTGTCTGAGGCCTGTTTGGGCTAATGACCTCGGTGACACTGTAGTTCTGGGAACCTGGGTGCGCTGAACCCCAGCCCGCTCGATGCTAAGTCATACTCCCACTGGAAATCCTAACTGTGAATACTATATTGATAGCTCAAACCTGATGTCCTAAGACTTAAGTCAGGAATACTTATCTGGAATTACTCTTAGAGTCTGAAGGACCTGATAACCGAAAGCTAAGTATTCTAAGATAGGCAAGAGCTGCTTTATCTGAAAGCGTCATAACCATCTAAAAAACCACCTGTTGACTGATAACTGAGATTACAGAGTTTTACTGAACTCCTAAAGAGACTGAATATCGTCAAATCGATTAGCTGACATTTCTGTAAGACACCGAGATGCTAAGCACTGACTGAGGCTAGACAAGCCATAAGCTAACTTCTGCACATATAATGATACTGTCATGGTGATTTAGAGAACTATTCACAATCAAGCAACATTTGTATCTAGAAAATTATGCAAGACTTTTTGATTCATATTTAAAGACTAGGGCTAAATTACATATTTTATGGAAAGACATCAACATGAATTATAACTGGTAATAACCTTCAAGAATTCAACAAGAATCATCAAAAGAAGGAAATTCATTATCTAACTAAAGCACAACCCTAGTTTTGATATTTAAATGACTAGAATTGATAGAATTTTTGTAAGGGTTTTGGGGCATAAGGGAAGAGCAGTTCTCTTGTTAAAATCCCACATACCTAGAGTAGAAATTCCCTTGAGAAATTTCCTGGAAATCTTGAGGAGATTGAAAGCCCTAGCCTTGCTCTAGGAGAACTGTCTGAGTTTACATACTGAACCTGTGAGTTCTGGGAGAGATTTTAAGAGAAGTGAGGGAGAAAGATCGTCTAACTTCCTTTAACCCTTAATAATTAACCCCAAGACGATGTAGTTTATGAGTTAAAATAATAGAAAGTTAAAAAAATGCCCTTGAAATACAGACTATTAAAATACCACTGCCAGTCACAATGAGGGACCTAAGGAGTCGTTAGGTCACTGGATGACTCATGGCCTCCCCTCATTGCCATTGACAACTTTCCCCTTTTCAGAGCTTATTTGACTACTTCACCTAATGATTCTTCGTGACTCCTAATGGATTGTTTCACCACACATTATGACACTCTGAAACTCAAGTTTTTCAATCATCCATCTCACCCTATGGGACACGTAAAGACTCATTAGGTGTGACGATGATTCATCGCCCCCACTCATCATTATCACTGGAATTCTCTCTTCTTTCAACTCCTTTTAGAGGATGACTTTCTTGACGATTCATAAAGTGTACCACAATTCATCCCCCAACTCGTTAAGTTTCCATGAAGTCTCAACATTTACCAATTGAGTCACACACGACAGGTCACTTAATGACCCATCGAGTCATATGACTCATTCTGTGACCTAATGCAGGTTTTCCTGTTTTTTCCATTTTAGTTCCTTGGTTTGATCTTAGGGACTTTTACGGTATTACATCTAGAGCTTAAGTCATTGCATGCGCATCTTTGGTATGTATTTATTTATTCGAAAAATACACTCCCTGTGATTATCTCTGCAACATTATTGGATTGGAAGGTATAAGCATTGATCTCCATTCTAAGAACCTACAAAAGAGCCATAGGGTGGACGATTGCTGACACTATTGGAATCCCACCAGGAATTTGCACTCACAAAATTAAATTAAAGAAATATTGCATATCGAGTATTGAGCACCAAATGAGGCTTAACCCAATCATGCAAGAAGTAGTAAAGAAAGAGATTATAAAATGGTTAGATGCAGGGGTGGTTTATCCAATCTCTGATAGTTAATGGGTTAGCTCGGTGCAATGTGTACCAATAAAAGGAGGAATGAAAGTGGTGCAAAATGAGAAGAATGAACTTGTACCTACTACAACAGTGGATGGGGAGTATGTGTGGACTACCGAAAGTTGAATAG
Organism: Datura stramonium; assembly: GCA_018107945.1. NCBI lineage: Eukaryota > Viridiplantae > Streptophyta > Magnoliopsida > Solanales > Solanaceae > Datura > Datura stramonium. The sequence goes on from JACEIK010005806.1 coordinate 10,129, forward strand.
TTGCACTGAAAAAGATCACTTTCCACTTCCCTTCGTGGATCAGATGATAGACAGACTTGTAGGGAGAGCTTATTATTGTTTCCTTGATGGTACTTAGGATACAACCAGATTGCTATCGCACTAGAGGATCAGGAGAAGATGACATTTACTTACCCATATGGAACATTTGCATTTAAGAGAATGCCTTTTGGTTTATGCAATGTATTGGCCAGATTCTAAAGATGCATGAAGTCCATATTTTCTGACATGGTAGAGGAAACCATACAGGTATTTATGGATGATTTTTCAGTAGTAGGTGATTCATTTAAAAATTGCTTAGCACACATGGCAGCCGTCTTGAAAGAATTTGAAGAGACAAACTTGGTGTTGAATTAGGAAAAGTGTCAGTTCATGGTCACAGAAGGGATAGTATTAGGGAACAACATTTCTGAGAAAGGTATTGAGGTAGACAAAGCAATGATTGAAGTAATTTCCAAACTTCCAGCTCCAATCTCTGTCAAAGGGATTCACAGTTTTCTAGGGCTTGCGAGTTTCTATAGGTGTTTTATAAAAGATTTTTTGAAAATTTCTAACCCGTTATACAGGTTGTTAGAGAAAGATGCAAAGTTTGTATTCAATGAATCCTGCCTCAAGGCATTCGAATGTTTAAAGGAAAAGCTCATCACATCACCCATCATAGTGGCTCCTGATTGGAGTAAGCCATTCGAGATCATGTGCGATGCTAGTGGGGTAGCATTGTGTGCTTTACTTGGACAAAGATATGAAAAGATTTTCACCTTATCTATTATTCCAGAAAAGCTCTCAATGCAGCTCAAAAGAATTACACAGTCACAAAGCAAGCATTGTTAGCGGAAGTATATGCGTCTGAGAAATTTCGTGCCTACCTCATTGGTACTAGTATGGTGGTGCATACTAACCATGCAGAGATTCATTATCTAATGGATAAAAAGGATGTGAAACCCTAACTCATTCATTAGGTATTACTATTACTGGAGTTTGACTTCAAAGTGAAGGACAAAAGAGGAACCAAAAATCAAGTTCCAGACCATCTCTCCTAATTAGATGAACAAGGGAAAGTGATGAATGAAGCATAAATAAATGACTCATTCCCCGATGAATAGATATTGGCATGAGTAGGTATTGGCTGCCACACATGACTTAATTCCATTGTTCGCAGACTTTGCAAATTACTTGGTGAGTGATATAATGCTCGAAAACATGAGCGAATCAGAAGAGGAAGTTTCTTCCCGAGGTTCGAAAATTTTATTGGGATGAGCCATACCTATTTGGAATTTATGTTAATATCATCATAAGAAGGTTTGTGTGTAACACCTCAGACCTCGAAATAGCTTGATGAAGGAAAATAACTAAAATTGCAGGTCTGGTGCAGGGAGTGACGGCGTTACGGATAGACCATCGTGCCACTGACGGTGCAAGTGACAGTCATTAAGAAGGCGACGGACTGTCATTGGTGATGTTCAGTTTTTAATGGTGTGGCTAACGGCTCGTCAAGGACCTAACAATGCTAGTAACAGCCATCAGAGCAGCGACAGACCATCGGTTGAGCTGTCAAAGGAAAATTTTCTAGACTCTGGGGTGACGGCAGACCTGACAGACCGTCATAGTCGTGATGGCCCGTCATTTGTACCATCAGAAAGATATTGTGGCTGACTTAACTAGTTTAGGGCGAAAACACAAATGATGGACCATTGGGAGTGTGACGGCCCATCACAGGGACCGTTGGGGTGCCTAGTTGTGGAAATTCTACTCAATTCTCAAGGGCAATTTTGTAATCTTCCATGCTTTCAAATCCTATACTACGTCATTTTAAGCCCTTAAAGAAGTGTATTAAAGGATTTTAACCTATTCTAATGCATTCAACTCCCATGCATGCAAGTTTATAGGGTTCCATTAAAGATCATACTTAGAATCCTCCAATTCTCCTCCAATTCTCTTGGGCTTTCAAAGTCATGTTAATAATCAGTTTACCCAGGTACGTAGGGCCATGAATGAGAGTTTCCTTTCAGTCTCATGCCTAAATTTCTCCTCAAGTTCATAAATTCAAGTGTTAATTCAAGTGCATTATCCTATGGCGTTTTAACCCAAACTTATGAAATTCTCGATGATTTCTTTATGGGTCAATTCCCTTCATGTTTCAAAACATGTTTTAATATTCATGGGTAGATTTTATGTATTAATTGATTATAAATTCATGATTTCAAGTTTTAGAAGATTATGTCAAAATATGCAAGTTCATGAAAAAAAGGTTAGTCTGTGATTGATAATTTCAAGTATGATGAAGTATCCAACATGTATGTATGTTTACGAATTACTTATATTTCAATCTATGATTTGACTAGTCAAGTCTATTTAAAGTGTGTATGATCTTCAAATTTTTGGTAATCCCACTCAGATTTAACATGTTTTCATGATTCAGTTCAGTTCTATAAATCAGCTTACCATATGATTTTGGAGTCTATATTCCCCGATTCATCTTATGGTATGTTTGGAGCCAGGACTCCCTATATTCAAATTTTCAGACTAAAAATCTAATTACATTATCAACTTCGTTAAAAAATGATTGTTTCAGTTTCCTTTGAAAATGATAGAGAGCACCTTGCATGTTTTTTGGAGTAGTGTCTAGCACCGAGTAGGCTAGAGGTTCATGAAAACCTATGGTCTTAGACCTACGTGCCAATGTAGGAATATCTAGTTAATTTGGGACCTCCCTTGTAAGCTTTCCCCTGTCCTGAATGGGCCTTCAGCTTGATATCGATGTTATGGTAGCACCCTTAGCCCTGGCAAGGATTTGGACAGCTAACAATTGGGATCACGTAAGCTCTATCGTGATAGTGTCAGTTATATGAAGAGTCTCCCTTGTTCCTCATGATCTCAGTTATGCATGTTTATCAGTCATGATATTACATTTTCAGCAGGTTTAACCCAATGATCAGGTTATCTGTTTTCACTTATGAATCTTAGTTTCAGCTTTTGGTCATTCGATTTAGTTATGAGATCCAACTTATGTCTATTCATGTATTCAAATATCAGCATGAAGTCCTTACTCTCAGAATCTTATGATGTTATGATTTTTGATATATATGATTTTAGTTTTACTTATTCAACCTATTTTACTTACCTTGCATATGCATTACATTCCAAGTACTGACTACACATTCTATGTTGTATCATTTCATGATACAGGTCCCACTGATCATACCCACACACACCGTTAGTTCTACCCTCATTCCAACCCAGACCCTACCTTGGGTGAGTCGTCATCCTCCGAGGTCATCTATCTTTTAGTAGTGTTATGCCAGTTATTTCAGACATAGAGATAGCTGGGGGCTTGTCCCAGAATCTCATCAGTAGTAGAGGCTTTTCAGACATAGACTTGTATATTCAGCTTCGAATTTAGTGTTATGATATTACTGTTGGATAGACATTTTGTTATTTAGACTTCCTCTATTTCAGTATTCAGTTATCAGTTTTTCTTATGTTGATCTTTAGTTATCATGTTCATTTCATAGGTTGACTTGGAGCCATTTATGGTTCTAGGCTCCGTGTCTAGATCCGGGCCTATGTTCGGGTCATGAGAAACTTGGTATCAAAGCATTAGGTTTTGAAGTGTCCTATGGTGTCTGAAAGTTGCATTAAGTAGAGTCTTTTTCATGGGTGTGAAGTGTGCCACACTTATGAAGAAAAGGCTACAAAACATTTTAGGAAACGTTCCTACTTTCATGACTCTATCTTGTGCTATGAGTTCAACACTCTTTATTCCTCTAACTCCAGCTTTACGCATTTGCGGAATCAAGCCTCCAATGAGTTAACTAATGAAGGAACAAAAATGGAAATGGCCATGAGGATGGAAATGGAGATGGGCACCAGCAAGCCCTACTAACCCAACGAATCTTGTGCCAGAGTAGATTGCCCATGCCCATTCAGATGTTGGCACAAGCATTGACCGCTCAGGTCAATCAACTGGAAGTGGCTCATATTTTCCATATTGGGAATGCATCAAAAGCTAGAGTCTAGGATTTCCTCAGGATGAATCCCCCTAAATTCCTTGGGTCGAGATTGGATGAGGACCACATGAGTTCATTGAGGAGATCCAGAAGATTATCCAGATTATAGGAGTAATGGGGAGAGGAGTGTGCAAACTTAGCCTCCTATCAGTTGAAGGGGGTTACTCATATATGGTATAGGTAGTGGAAGGATAGCCGGTGAGTCAGAGCAGGTCCCATTGGTTGGGATGAGTTTCTCACTACATTATTAAATTGATTCTTTACCCAGGAGATGAGGGAAATCAAGGCGATCGAGTTCGTGAATTAGGAACAAAACAACATGACCATCCAGGAGTATGCTCTAGAGTTCACCCGGTTGTCCGAATATGCACCGAAGATAGTGGCCGATTATAGGACTCGTGTGAGCAGATTTGTGAATGGAGTAGCGGACTATTTGGTCAAGGACTGCAAGATCACAATGCTACATCAGGAAATTGACTTCTCCCGATCGGTCTTGTATGCCTAGTAGATAGAGACAGTACAGATAAGGGAGAGGGAGAGAGAGGCCAAGAGGGCTAGGACAGATAGTTTTGGATTTTTCTTGTAAAGGTTTGGTGGCGGACATCGTCAGCAGTCCCACCAGAAATCATCAGCCCTAGTGTCGTTATCAGCCAGTGTGCCATCCAGGTCTAGGCACGATCAGGGGGAAAGACATCAGGCTCTTGAGGTTTGGGAAGCCGGTCAATAGAGCCCAACATTCCAATTTGTGGAAGGTGTGGTAGGAGGCACACTGAACAGTTCTTAGCAAGTTCAGGGGCATGTTTTAGGTGCGGGAAGCCCGATACATTCTCAGAGATTCTTTAGCAGCCAGATAGTGCCATGGTAGAGATCATGACCTAGTTATCAATTTAGAATCTCCACCAGCACGCTCAACTCAGCAAGGTGTATCCACTAGTGTAGGTGGTGGTCAGTGTCAGAACATATTTTATGTCCTCTCGTGTCGTCAAGAGGAGGAGGTCTCTCCGGATATGGTCACTGGTATGTTACAAGTATTCCATCTTAATGTTTATGCATTATTAGATCCGGGGGCTACTTTATCTTTTCTGATGCTCTAAGTTGCTATAGTTTTAGAGTCAGTCCTGAAATCCTATCAGAACCCTTCTCAATCTCTACTCTAATCGGTGACTCAGTTATAGCTCAACGGGTATACAGAAATTGCCATGTCACCGTCTTTTAGAAAGTCACCTCATCCAATCTGGTAGAGCTAGACATGACTAATTTTGATGTTATCTTTGGTATGGATTGGTTGCATGCATGTTATGCCTTAGTGAATTGTAGAACTCGTATGGTAGAGTTTTGATTTTCAGGTGAGCCGGTCCTAGAATGGAAGGGTAGTTCAGTTGTGCCTATAGGTTGCTTCATTTCGTACTTTAAGGCCAAAAAGATGATTTTCATGGGTTGTATTCACCATCTAGTTCAAGTTAAGGATGCTATGTGCGAAACCCCGACTCCTCAGTTAGTTCCTATAGTGTGTAAGTATCCAGAGGTTTTTCTAAATGGTCTATGAGGAGTTCCTCCTAGATGAGAGATTGACTTTGGTATTGACCTTCTTTCTAATATGTAGCCTATATCTATTCCTCCATGCAAAATTGATGTGGCTGAGCTAAAGGAGTTGAAAGAATAGTTGAAGGATCTCTTGGATAAAGGATTCATCATACTTAGCAAGTCCTCGTAGGGTGCACCAGTTCTCTTTTTTCAAAAGAAGGATGGGTCTCTTCAAATATGCATTGACTAACGACAGTTGAAAAAGGTTACAATCAAGAACAAGTATCCCCTCCCCAGAATTGATGACTTCTTTGATCAACTTTAGGGTAATAAGTGCTTCTTAAAGTTAGACCTCAGATCTGGGTATCATTAGCTCAGATTGAGGGAGAGTGACTTCCAAAGATAGCTTTCAGGACTCGGTATGGTCACTATGAGTTTGTGTTATGTCTTTTGGACTAACAAATAATCCTACAGCTTTTATGGATTTGATGAACAGGGTGTTCAAGCCATATTTAGACATGTTCATGATTGTCTTCGTAGATAACATTCTCATATACTCTTGGAGCGAGGAGGAGCATGTCGCTCATTTGAGGATTGTGCTACAAACTCTCAAGGATCGCTAGGTTTTTGCTAAATTCAACAAGTGTGAGTTTTGGTTGGACTTGATATCTTTTTTGGGCCAGGTGGTGTAAAGTGAGGGTGTGCAGGTAGACGCTCAAAACATAGAAGCTTTGAAAAATTGGCCTAGACCAGTTAATCCTTCGAATATCATGAGTTTCTTAGGTTTAGCTGGCTGTTACAGGAGGTCTGTTGAAGGATTTTTGTCCATTGTAGCACTACTAACCAAGTTGACCCATAAGAAAGTTAAATTTCAGTGGTCGGATTCCTGTGAGAAGAGCTTTCAAGAGTTAAAGTCTTGACTCACTTCAGCCCCACTGTTAACCCTACCTGAGGGTATAGACAAAATCGTTGTGTATTGTGATGCCTCTAGAGTTGGTCTTGGGTATGTGTTGATGCAACATGGTTATGTTATTGCATATTCCTCTAGGCAACTTAAGACTCATGAGAAGAATTATCTGACGCATGAACTAGAATTGGTAGCGGTGGTGTTTGCGTTGAAGATTCGTAGATACTATTTTTATGGGGTCCATGTGAATGTGTTTATGGACCACAAGAGCCTACAATATGTGTTCATCCATAAGGACTTGAATTTGCGACAAAGGAGATGGTAAGAGCTTCTCAAAGACTATGACATGAGTGTCATTTACCATACGGGAAAGGCCAATGTAGTGGAGGAAGCCCTCAGTAGATTGTCCATGAATAGTATGTCTCATGTGGAGGATGGAAGAAAAGAGTTAGTAAAGGATGTGCATCAATTTGCGTGATTAGGGGTTCGCCTGGTTGACTCGTCAGATGAAGGTGTCATTGTTTAGAACGGGTCAGAATCTTCTTTAATGACTGACATCAAGGCTAGGCAAGATGAGGATCCTATTTTGGTAAAGTTGAAGGAAGCGGTTCAGAATCAGAAGTAGAGGTCTTCTCCCAAGGAGGATATGATGCACTTCACTATCAGGGTCATTTGTGTGTTCCGGGTGTTGATAACTTGAGAGAACAGATGTTGCATGAGGATCATGGCTCGTGGTATTCTATCCACCCCGGTGCCACCAAGATGTACTGTGACCTACAGGAAGTCTATTGGTGGAATGGAATGAAGAAGGACATAGCGGAGTTTGTGGCTAAGTGTCCGAATTATCAACAAGTGAAAGTGGAGCGTCAAAGATTGGGAGCTGTGCTACAAGACATCAGTATCCCTATATGGAAGTGGGAAGAGATCAATATGGTTTTCATAATAGGGTTGCCTCACACACATCGACAGTATGACTCTATTTAGGTAGTTGTGTATAGATTGACGAAAGCATCCTATTTTCTATTGGTCAAAACTATCGACTCAGTGAGGATTATGCTAAATTGTACATTAGGGAGTTAGTTAAGTTGAATGGAGTTCCCTTGTCTATCATTTTAGACAGAGGTACTCAGTTCACCTCGCAGTTTTGGAGATCATTTCAGAAGGAATTTGGTACTCAGGTCAAGCTTAGCACAACTTTTCACCCGCAGAAGAATGGTCAGGACGAGCGAACAATTTAGACCCTTGAGGATATGTTGAGGGAATGTGTTATTGATTTCAAAGGTAGTTTGTATGACCATTTACCTCTCATTGAGTTCGCTTGCAATAATAGCTACCACTATAGCATCCAAATGGCTCCGTTTGAGGCTCTTTACGATGGAGGTTTAGGTCGCCTATTGGTTGGTTCGAGGTAGGTGAGGCTACATTGATCGGGCCAATTTCTCTTCATGAGGCCATGGAGAAGGTTCAACTTATTAGATAAGGGTTGAAAACAACTTAGAGTCATCATAAAATTTATACCGATGTTAGATAGAGAGAGCTTGAGTTTGAAGTTGATGATTAGATGTTTTTAAGGTGTCTCCCGTGAAGGGAGTGATGAGGTTCGGTAAGAAAGAAAAACTTAGTCCCCGATATGTTGTCCTGTACAGGATTGTGAGACGTGTTGGGAAGGTGGACTATGAGTTGGAGTTTCCCTCGGAGTTAGCTTTAGTGCATCCAATTTTTCATATATCTCTGTTAAAGAAGTTCCTTGGTGACCTGGCCTTAGTTGTTCCGGTGGAGAATATACGCGTGAAGGATAGTCTTACCTTTGAGGAGGTTCCGGTAAAGATCCTTGATTGATAGGTTAGGAAGTTGAGGAATAAGGAAGTAGCTTTCGTGAAGGTGTTGTGAAGAAATCAACATCTTGAGGGAGCTATGTGGGAAACCGAAGAAGATATGAAGGCTAGATACCTGCATATTTTCCCTTCTGGCTTAGTTCCAACTTGAGGTATCAGTTTCCTCCCTAGTACTCTATTCAGTCTCATGTCGAGTTCATCTCTAAGTTTCTTTCATGTCCTTGTATGCATGTATGTTTCGTGAGTTTGGTTCAACCATGTATTTCAGTCTAGAGATAGTTTCTCCATCAGTTTTCAGTTAAAATTTCTCAGATTTGGAGTTGTACTTCCCTTCCTTAGCCCTCCATAAAGTTTAAATCAACATTCGAGGATAAATGTTCCCAAGGGAGAGATATTGTAACACCTCGAACCTCAAAATAGCTTGATGAAGAAAAATAAATGAAATTGCAGGTCTGGTGTAGGGAGTGACGGTGTTACGGATGGATTGTCATGCCACTGACGGTGCAAGTGATGATTGTCAGAAAGGAGACAGACCTTCACTAGTGATGTTCAGGTTTAACGGTGTGGCTAGTGGTCCGTCACGGACCTGATGGTACTAGTGATGGCCGTCATAGCAGTGATGGACTGTCGGTTGAGCCGTTGATGGGAAATTTTCTGGACTCTGGGGTGACGGCAAATCTGATAGACCGTCGGAGTCGTGAAGGCCCATCATTTGTACCATCAGAAGGATATTATGGTCGACTTCACTAGTTTAGGGAGACAACATGAATGATGGACCATCGGGAGTGTGACGGCCTGTCACGGGTACCGTCGTGGTGCCTAGTTGTGAAAATTCTGCCCGATTCAAAAGGGCAATTTTGTAATCTCTCATGCTTTTAACTCCTATTCTATGTCATTTTAAGCCTTGATAGCAGTGTATTAAGGGAGTTTAACCCATTCTTATTGAATTCAACTCCCATGCATGCAAGTTTAGAGGGTTCCATTGAGGATCAAGCTTAGAATCCTCCAATTCTCCTCCAAATCTCTTGGGCTTTCAAAGTCAAGTTAAGAATCAGTTTACCCAGGTATAGAGGGCCATGAATGAGAGTTTTCTTTCACTCTCACGCCCAAATTTCTCCTCAAGTTCATGAGTGTATGATCCTATAGGGTTTTAACCCAAACTTATTAAATTCTCTATAATTTATTTATGGGTCGATTCCCTTCATGTTTCAAAGAATATTTTAAGATTCATGGGATGATTTTATGTACTAATTATTTATAAATTCATGAATTCAAGTTTTAGAAGATTATGCCTAATTATGCAAGTTCATGAAAAAAAGGTTAATCTGTGATTGATGATTTCAAGTATGATGAAGTATCTGGCATATATGTATGTTTACGAATTACCTATATATGAATCTATGATTTGACTAGTGGAGTCTATTTCAAGTATGCATGATCTTCAGATTTTGAATAATCCACTTAGATTTAGCATATTTTCATGATTTAGTTTTGTTCTATAAATTAGCTTACCATATGTTTTTGGAGTCTATACTCCCCTATTCATCTTATGGTATGTTTGGAGCCAAGACTCCCCATATCCAGATTTTCAGACTAAGCATGTAATGACATTATCAACTTCATTTAAAAGTGATGGTTTCAACTTCATTGAAAAATGATGGGGAGCACCTTACATGTTTTTTGGAGCAGTGTCTAACACTAAGTAGGCTTGGGGTTCATAAAAACCCTAGGTCTCAGAACTATGTGCCAATATTAGATTATCGAGTTACTTTTGGACCTCCCTTGCTAGCTTTCCTCTGCCTCGAATGGGCCTTCAGTTTGATATCGATATCATGGTAGTGCCCTTAGCCCTGGAAAGGCTTTGGATGGCTCTGGCCACTTGACTGTAATAGTTGGGATCATGTAAGCTCTATCGTGATAGTGTCGGTTATATGACAAGTCTCCCATTGTTCCTCATGATCTCATTTATGCATGTTTATCAGTCATGATATTACATTTTTAGCAGGTTTGGCCTAATGATCATGTTAGCAGTTCTTACTTATGAATCTCAGTTTCAGCTTTGGGTCATTCGATTTAGTTAGGAGATCCAGCTTATGTCTATTCATGTATTCATATATCAGCATGCAATCTTTATTCTGAGAATCTTATGGTATTATTATTTTGTGATATGCATGATTTCAATCTTACTTACTCAGATTGTTTTACTTACCTTGCATACTCAGTACATTTCAAATATCGATAGCATACTCTATGGTGTATCATTTCAAGATACAGGTCCTAATAAGCAGACCCAAATGCACCATTAGTTCTTTCCTCGTTCCAGCTTAGACCCTGCCTTGTGTGACTCCTCATCCTCTGAGGACATCTATCTTTCAGTAGTGTTACATCAGTTGTTTCAAACTTAGAGATAGTTGGTGCTTGTCCCAACATCTCATCAGTAGTAAAGGCTTTTTAGACATAGACTTGTATATTCAACTTCAGATTCACTGTTATGATATTACCGTTGGATATACGTTCTTTTATTCAGACTTCTATTATTTCAAAATTCAGTTATCAGTTTTGCTTATGTTGATCTTTAGTTATCATGTTCATGCCATGGGTTGACTTGGAGTCATTTATGTTTCTGGGTTCCATGTCTAATAACAGTGTGCCCAAAAACAAGATGATTTACATTCTTGAGGCATGCCATTCGTCCCCTACGAGGGGGGGCATGATGAACAATGAATTTATGCATTTTTAGCCATATTTTGTCCACACTTTACTATATTTTGAGAACAAATTGTGTGTGTTTTCATGTATTTTATGATATATTTGTGAAAAAGAGCTAACACACATGATTAGATGCTTTCAGGGAGTACAAGATATAGTTTGGGCTTAAAGTCACTAGTTCAGACCTCTAGAAACGTCAAATCCCAATTCGACTAGGAACTGAAGCTGCAAAACCAATTTCAAATCCAAGAAGTAACAACGAAGGCTTCATCTACTATTATAAATACCCTTTATTTCTTGTTTTAGGGGTGTTGATTTTTAGTCCAAGTCCAACATACTTTTGAGTTTACAATTCAATTGTTGCACAATTCATACTTTGTGTAATAGTTTAGTTGAGTTCTTGTTGGAAATTCATCAAGTTCTTGTGATTCAAGTTTAGCTTGGAGATTTTATTGAACAAGTATTTATTGGAGTAAGTATTTAATTATGATTTATTCTACATCTTCTATATGTTTTCTCATAAACATGAGCGGCTAAATCTCTTAGGCTAGGGTTGTGGGAACCATGATGGATTAACGAATGTAGGCATAATAAAATAATCATTCTTGTAAGGTGAACTAACTGGATTGTTATTGTGTTCATTTTAATTAAGTTTTAGCGGTTGCAAATATTGAAACAAGCCCGTATCTTCAACTTGCCCGACCAAGGAGGTTGAAGCTAGGAAAAGAGAGTAACAATTGCAATTTTAGATTAATAATTCTCTTCTAGTTAACTTGAGCTCTAACCAAGGATAGTTAAAGTCAATACTTATTGCAAAGCTAGAATATACACACTTTTGAGACTGAGAGGAGATGGGTGGAAAACATCTAATGTCTATTGGCGCATGAAACACATAGACTTTGAGACCGAGAGGAGATAAGTGTAATTATTTAGTCGAGAAACAATTAGATGTACCAAACGTAAGTCTTACACAAAATTCACCAGGAAAGATCACTATTAAAAGCCTACTAAGTTATGAAATCACGGGGAACACAATCCTACTTTAGTCTTAATAATTTGATAAACAGCTCAACAACTGTTAGCATTATTTTCTTTTCATTTTTATATGCAAACTCCCTTTTCGAAATATAGATTACAAGTTAGTTTTGTCACGCCCCACCTTGGGAGGCATTATTGGCACCCGATGCCCTACTAGGACCTGAACTACTGAGCTGATTAAGCCTAAGCACCTCTGGTGCAGGGCTGACTCTAACTCTAGAATCAAGAAAACAATGGGCTATATAGCGGCTATAAATACAATCCCCGGCCGACAAGGCCTATAGCCACCTGTGAAAATGAACAGCTAACCAAAGAGTCCTATGTGGGCCAACAAGGCCACCATGATATCTAGTTATAACTATAAAATAAAATCAGATGCTAAACTGAGCTATGACCGACAAGGCCAGCAATCAATAGCTAAACATGGCCCCACACGACCAACACACATAGTCTAAAACACATATCCACACGATCGATATCATCTAACCACAGGGAATCAATGCAATCTGCAAGCCTCTAGGAGTAATAAGATGGTCAGGATAGGGCCCCGACCTACCCATACTGTACAAACAAAAGAAATACACCTCTATCACACAATCTCCAGAAGAAAGGAGCTGATGGCTCTGTACGGCTGACTGGGACTCTGAGGGACCGGCTCCTCGTCTATGTGTACCTGCAGGCAAGTAATGCAGCGCCCCAGAAGAGGGTGTCTGTACCACAGGTACTGAGTATGTAAAGCAATAACTGTAAATGATTGAAAGTAAGAAATAGAACTGACAACAACTGAAGTAAAGGAGACGGACTGGAAATGACTGAAGTAGTGAAATCAGGACTAAACAGAACTATAGTAAGGAGGGTAGGGGTCATACCTAACAAACGAGGCATCCTACTGTCTAACTATCAGTAACTAAAGCAACATAACATAAACCTTACATGGCCCCCATAAGCCGGAAGGTACAATAAACACAGAACAACTCACCCGAGCCCCCATTAGCCCTAGCGAGTACACCTCAATCTATATACCCCAATCCAGGTCATACTAAGTCAACTACCAGCTATAAGCATCCTGCCGATCCCCTGGGTCTGCAACTGGGCTCGCTGGGCCCCTGACTGTATCTGTGCCTGAGTCTGGAGGACTCCTGATATCTACACCCCGGGCGTAAGCACTCGGCGGGGGTGTGTATAGGCCAACCATGGAATATATGAGGATCTGGCTCCCCATCTTCGTCCCTTGTGGACGGAATGCCACTCCATAGAGCGACGTATCCTCTCCCCTGGTGGACGAGTCGACATAGCTATTAACCCTGGGGCGGTCACGAAAGCTATACAGGTAATCCAACCCAAAAAAATACAATTACAGGTCTCAACTGATAACAACAACTACACATGATAACATACTCCTGACAAGCTTTACTGAGATTCATACTAGATTACTATGCTGAAGAAACTGACTTGCCGAAAGAAAATGTCTTAACATACCTCGTTCGCCATTTACCGATTAACTAATGAGGTTCGGATGGTATGCAGCTGTTCTTCCCAACTTTAATCATATTAACGGAGGAATAGGGATAACTTCATTACTATATTTGAAGAAAACAATAACATATATATATATATATATATACTGAATATACTTCAACTTATCGAAAGACGATAAAAAACTCATAATTTCTCGGGAATCTAGAAGGGAGAAATACTTACTTTAAGCCTGGGATCGTATTGACACTAGTTTGGAGAAATTCCAACAACTTTGGCTCGGTGGGACGATGATTTTCTGGGCAAATTTCACGAAACTAACTCCATAGAAATGCTCCCTGCAGCCTTATACTTCGATACCCGAAGTTAATTTGAATTTGGACGGCATTTAGCGGCGTAATGGAACGAAAAGTAAATGTTTCCTTCATCCCTATCCTTTGCTGGTCGGGATACGTTTGAGAAATATCATAAATTCTAAGGGTGAGGCCTATACATACTTGAAGCAGGATACAAGGCAACGTGGAACATTGGCCAACGCGCCGTTTCAGCTCCGTGCCACATTGGCTAATGCGGAGGACCAGGCCCGTGCCACTTTGCCCCTCCGAGCAGCTTGGTTCGGCCTCCTCTCGCGAAATCCCGACTTGGCACTCGTTCGGCCTTTCCCCTGGCTCTTTCCTTGTACGTATGGAATTCTAAAACTCTCAACCAATATGCGAATAGGCCGACTAAACGCTAGAAACTTACGAGTTGTAACAAGTTATTTACCGTTAACATGTTATTTCTTCTTATTCCTTGTGGGATCAACCCCAACCTTTATTTGGTTAATATATTTCACAACGACCTCTTTATACTTTAATTACAGGTGTAATTTAGGCGTGATCAAATTTTGGCGCCATTGCCGAGGAATACGGTGGTGAAATAGTTAATTGGTGTTTGATCTTAACTTGTAATCTTATTTCATTACATTTTGTTTTTTTTTGACTAGCCATAGGTTTTCATGGAGAAACTGAAGGCACAACTAAACCTCCCATCGAAGGAATAGTTTAACGAGACATAGCAGGCTGAGGCAGAGTGAAGAGAGGAAGAGGCTTGAATAGGCGATATAGCTAGAAGAGCCGATGCCGCCCAATTGGCTGCTGCTTTAGCAGACAAGAGCCAACAAAACCCCCCTAATCATCAAGGATGAAATGCCATAAGGAATGTGCTCTTCGAGGGGGAGTATGACCAAGAGGAGGTCAGCTACATTGGAGCTATTGTTCCACCCCAACTACCAGCAAATGCAAAATTTGACATGACAAGTACTATGATGCACCTGCTAAGCATGAAGGGGTTGTTCATTGGTTTGTTTGGCGAAGATCCAAATCAGCATATGATGAGTTTCACAGGTATCTGCAATGTGTATAGATTGCCCGGAGTATCTCAAGAGGTGGTAAGACTTCACTTATTTCTATTCTCGTTAGCTAGGGAAGCCACTTGGATGAATGAGCTATCAGATGAATCTATCACCACTTGGGTAGAGCTAACTGCTGCTTTCTTGGAGAGATTCTTCCCACCCTCACGGATGATTCAATTGAGGGATGAGATTAACAATTTCAGACAACTAGCTGGGGAAGCTCTACAAGAAGCATGGCGAAGGTTCAAGAAAAAGTTAAAGTAGTGTCCTAACCACAAGATTCCTGAGGAGGTCCTGTTGGAAGTATTCTATAGGTCACTTAGCGCATTGAACAAAGCCGTCGCAGACAGGATTGTTGAGGGGTCTATGATGACCCACACCTTTGAAGAGGCCAGTGAGACACTGTATAAGATGACCAAGATGAACAGGGCATGGTACACCTAAGAATCCGAGGCAGCTGCTGTGAGCCACTCAAGAGGAATTACATCAGAGCAGTAAAGAAGGAAGAGGAACGGGAACAAGACATGGCCCACCTTAAGACCCAGCTCGAGTTGATCAATAAGCACCTTACTACTTTGAACACTTAAAAGGTGCACGTGGTGAATGCGCAAGAGAAAGGGCCTAGGTATGACGATCATTACCTCGAGATTGAGGAAGAAGCAAATTTTATTAATAATCAGGGGGATTTTTGGGCTAACACCCAAGGGTCTAACCAAGAATCTTAGCGTCAAGGCTAAGGAAATCAACATTGGAACTATTATGGGAACAATGGCTATGACCAAACTGGGCAAAGGGACCAAGGGCAATGGAGGAATTGAGAAGCCCCAAAAAATAATAGGAGTGGAGTGCATATGCCTCCACAAGCAAGGGGACCTGTCATAAACGACTCTGGAACATCAAAGCTGGAAGATATGATGAGTCGCATGATGAAAATGGTGGACTCCATGGAATTGGGAGTTAAAGAGATGAGAGGGAAACTTTCAATCCTGAGTCAATTTTTGACTCTCATTCGCCCTCCATCAAACAACTGGAGCAGGTGGGGCAAATCTCGACCCCATTAAATCGAAGGAAAAAGGGCACTTTGCCTAGTGATACCATATCGAACCATCGGAATAAGGGTAACTGTATGTGACAATGAGCCTATTAGGTATCTTGATAAAGTTTGAGTAATCAAGATACCTATGTCATGCCGCGATGTTAAATCAGGCGCTACTTGGGAGGAAACCCAAGACAAATTTGAGTTAATGTGTTTGTTTGAGTGTGAAGGAGTAAAGTCATAATTCAAAAAAGGAGTTTTGAGTATGAAATTTGAAAAAAAGGGTGCAACCGAAAAATCACACTGCAGCGCACTAGGAAATATGGTGAACGGGCACTGCAGCGCTCAGGCCAGTGTGACACACGAGCTAGACAGTGCAGGCAATGCCATGACGTAGCGCCAACCAAGCGCACAGAGTAGAGCATCACGGCAGGCAGTCCAGGTGGAAAAATCTTTGCGGGTCACAAGTCGATCCAATCCATGAGGGTGTCTTAAAAGCCTAAACCTAATTTTTTCATCCCATTCCTTCAAGAGGCGCACCGCACACCCCATTCTCTCTCAAGACTTCTCTCCAAAAACTTCATCTTTTCTCAAAATTCTTCCAAATGTTTTAACCAAAATCACAAACGACAATATTTTTCTTGTGAAATCTCCATAAATGGCACCAAAACCAAGAAAGGAGAAGAGAGTGGCTTCTTCAAGTCATGGTTCAAAGAGGTCTAAAAGAGCTAGTAAGGAGGAGCATGATGATGTGAGGCATCCACATCAACAATTGAGGCATTATGGGCTCCGTTGAGTCACAGAGCAAGAAGGTAAGAAATGTTTTAAAGAACATAAAGAATCAAAGTACTCACATGAAATGTTTGTTGATAGAAAAAGTTTGGCATATGTATTTCCTCACATGATAGATAGATTACACACTCTTGGTCTTGATTTTGTATTTAATGCTCCGGGTGATTGTAATTTAACTATGCTAAGGGAATTTCTTGCTAATTGGGAACCAAAAGAGAGGTCAAACCAAGTCAAAATTAGAGGGCAAATAATCAATTTTTCGCCTATTATTTGAACAAATTACTTGGTACGCCAAATGTTGACCCACAACCTCTTGTGAACATTATAAAGAAACCTCCCTGTAGAGATATTAGACATACTCTTAGTGGCTCTAATTCAATTGCAAGATGGATTCTCCACCAACAATATGGATATCATGTTTCATTCCTGTATGCTCACATAAGGAGAGAGTTTGTCTTGTTTTTGCATTGATGACTGGGTTGCCAATAAATGTTAGGGTAATCATTAAGAATGTGTTGAGGAGAGCAAGGGTGAAAAAGAGCCAAAGCTTTGCGTTTCGAGGGTCTCTTGACCCGATTTTTGCGTGGACATTAGATTGAGAAGGAAGAAGTGGATTATAGACCTGTATATGATCCTGAGAGAATTGATGTGACCAAGACTAAGGAACCCGAGGGTGTACATGGTCTAGTCCTTTCTATCAATGAGCACAATGCGTGAATGATAACATGTTAAGTCACTTGTATGGCATACAAATGCTACAACTAAGAATGAATGGAGTGATTGAGGAGAAGCTACAACATCACAACATGGATTATCCATTGAGATAACAATCGCGAGCCCTTTGCAGAGTTATCCTGGATTTGAGGAGCTCCTTGATGATGAAGTGGCCACAACGGATGAGATGGCAAGAGTAGACTCTGACATAGAGTCTAGTGATGCTGAGGAGGAGGATTCCGAGAAAGGGGAAGCTGCTTTTTCCTCCACAGACGACAATGATTAGAGGCCTGAGAAGTTCTTCTTTCACTCTTTTACTTTATGCTTTATTTTTTTAGCACTGGGAAAGTGTTACCGATTAAGTATGGGGTGGGAGAAGTAAACTTCATTTGCGATGCATGCTTTAATTGCTAAATCTGTACATGGTGGGCCTAGTTTTTTTTGAGACCATGAATTATCTTGCATACTTGGGTTGTTTATAGTAGTTCTTTTTAGTTTTATTTTATTTTTGGTTTCACTGGTTTTTGATTTCGGTACTTATCCGGTGGATAGTCCCTTAGAACTGACTAGAGAGTCTAGATTTTTATTTTTATTTTTATTTTTTTAGTCATTGAGGCATGAATTTTCCTGATGATGGATGGAAGGCGACCATTTTCAGGGAAAATCCGTCATTAGGAAAAGCAAGAACTTGAGCCTTACAAATGCAAGATTCTTCACTTTAGGTATCATTGAGACTTTATAACATTCTCTCAAAAGTGCATGAAAAAGGTATAAACACTTAATCTTTTGGAATTTGACTCTTGTACTTGAAAAAGCGGGCTTAATTATGTTATGCATGCAATATGGATATATGAGTTTATATAATCTTGATTTCCATTGTTGAACCATTTATGCCATTGTGTGAGTAAGGAATTTTAGTATACTCCATGCTTGCAATTTGATGTCAAGAACTTACCCGGTGTGTGTGTGCAAAATGAAATGAGAATGATGAATCTAGAAAGTGATACATGCATTTCTTTGATAGCCTATTTTTTTCCTATTTTTACCTACCTTGAATGTAATTCTAGTTAGCCATTTTTGAGCCTTAGCTTATTTTTTTGATAGCCATATTACAAGCTTAATCCTTTTTGTTCGATTGACTCTTATATGATCCAAATGACTCCTAGACCACTTTAATTGAAAATTTTATATAAAAGGAGCTTAAGAGAAAGAAGTGAAGGAAAAAGCTAAAAAGTGTGGAAATTAGAAGAAAAGAAAAGGGTGAAATTTTCTAAACAAGGAGGGTGAAGTAATGGGGAAAACAAAAAGACGAAAGAGTTGTGGAAAAAATGATGGTGAAAAAAATGATGATGAAAAAAATTGTGAATGAGCTTAATGTGTGAAAATCCCCACAAGTCACCTAAGTGTAAATTGAAAAATAAAAGGAGGTATAAGGAGAAAAATGAAAAATTGAAGAAGGTGCTAAAAAATGAACGAATTGTGAAGTATTAAAGTTCTTAGGGAGTTTAGTCACTATCTTGGCCAAATAGTTCCTACCCATCCCTCAGTCTACTTAACAACCAACTTAAGTCCTAATTGATCCTTGATTCAATATTTTATATTAGTGGAGTAGTTACAGTAAGGTCAAGCCTATGGGTTGTCTTTTGCATGCATGTTGAGTTCTTTGGGAGAGTGAGTGGAAATTATTTATTTATACCCAAGTTTATATTGTTACATGTCTTGCGTGTGAAAGGGAAATTCTCAAAATAATAAGGGGCACAATGGTAAGACTTTGGTATATCTTGTGTTACACCCCATAAGTTTCTGTTGTTTAACAGACGTGTTCATACGTATGTTGAGAGTTTTAGAGTATGACGCATACGGCAAAGGGCTCTGGGGGTTGAGTATATGAGTGCGTCATTGAGCGAGCAGGAGGTCGGGCCCAAAGGCCAGGCGCACTGGGCGCCACGTTGCCTGGCCTAGCGCTATGGCCGGCGCGTCGTGACCCTGGCCTAGCACTGTTGCCGGTGCGCTGCGCCACCCTTGCTGCCGCCTCATTTACATATATAAAGCTCCCTCAAGTGGTGAATTCATTTCTAATATTTTCTCTCGACAACAAACAGAGTATAGGCGTGGGTTTCATTGATTTTCCATCAAATTACACCGCTAAACTCTGTCCAAATGCAAATTCGTCTTGGATAACGAGTTCTAGGCCTATGAGAAACATCCCCGTGAAATTATTTCTTGAGAATTTTCCTAGAGTACCGAAACTCCACCGAGTAAAGGTTGTCAAAATTTCCCCAAATTGGATTCTAAGCGGCCACAGGAAACAAGTAAGCATTTCTCCCTCCTGAACTCTCGAGAAATTATGGGTTGTCGGCCGAGTTAAATAGAGTTGAGTTTTAGTTAACATTGTTATTGAAAGATATCGTTATTTACCGAATTTAGCATTGAAACTAGCCCTATTCTCTCAGTATAAGGACTATAGTTAGGTGGAACCGCTGGGAACCGGTTGAAACTAATCAATTAAATGAGAATCAACATTCGAGGTATGTTAAGTCTTATTCCTTCGGCAGGTTATCCTCATCGTATAATAATACGACCTATGTTTTGAATGTAGACCACAATCCTATATGTTGTAATTAGCTGCTGCTAGTGTATAAGGATCATGTATGTCGAGAATAGCTTCTATTAGTAGATTATGATTAAATATGTTGTGGCTAGCTACTAGAAAGCATTTTAAGAGTATACGGCAGTATCCCTTATCGGGAAGAAGACGTTAAGTGTGACTCACACTGGAAGCTGCCTAGAAACTCCTCCGTTCTCCTATTCACTGTGTTGGTAGAATTGATGTTGCAGCATCATGCCTAGGATTTAGAAGTTTTTGGATAGTTGTTGGGCCTGAGTTAGTAAGTTGAGCAGCATAGGCGCAGCCGGGCGATATAACTATCAGTTTGGTGTCGATATTGTCAGTAAAGCTCACCTAGAGGCTGTTGGCATACCTCAATGCCTCCAGGGCCAGAATTATGTTGGTATGGTCTTAACCTAGAGTCAGCAACATCAGGGTTGCCTAGTGAAATGGGGATCAGTCTGCCACATAGTGGCTACTGCCAGTGACAGTTAGTTTCAGTCGATGCGGTGCTTATCGTACAAGTCATTTAGGGCACCACCCCAGTTTTTCTTAGTTTGATGGAGTGGTAGATACCCTAAGAAGGAAGCTTTGATAACAGCTAGATACTGGGCCAACACGTCAGCCTACTCTTATAAGATACTCAGGTGCAGGTTGCCGAGAATGGCTAAGTCCAGATAACATACCTACGAGGTTAGGAATTGCTCGGAGAAGGCATATGAAATCTAAACAGACCACGTTAGTATCTAAGGGACTAGAACCACAATGTTATAGTATTACCTCTAGGGTAAAAGTTATAATAAGGTTCATATGGAAGGTTAGGGATGACTTCTCAGGAGCATATCCGATTAGTAGCAGCCTATAGTTGATTTGTGGAGAGGACATGTATTCTAGAGTAAGCCTATTATGGTCAGCTATTATGAATAGAATTGAGACGGCAATGATGACACAGTAACCCTCGTCAGAATTAACCCTAACTTGAGTGGTTTTTCCTTACGACATTTGAGTTGTTGTATATTGTGGCCTATAGGGCCATGCTTGTAGGGGCAGTGTGATTTCAAAAGGAATAGATTGAGGCCGTGAGGGCCGTATTGAGTTTCACCAGATTGAGGTCGTGAGGGGCCGTAATGAGTTATACCAGATAGAGGTTGTGAGGATCGTATCTAGTTACAGTAGTTACACTATGATTCATAGTCAAGCCAAGGCTCGGGATCCAGTTATAGTAGTTACATTATGATCCATAGTCGAGCCAAGGCTCGGGATCCAGTTACAGCTGATACATTATGATCCATTGTTGAGGTAAGGCTCGAGATCAGGTTATAGCAGATACATTATGATCTATAGTCGAGAAAAGGCTAGGGATCTAGTTACAACAGTTATATTATGACCCTCAGTCGAGCCAAGGCTCGGGGTCTAAATACAATTTTAGGAGCCCGGATGGCTCAGATACAGTTGTAGTTATTTGTCGAGTCTACGAGGTACCAATAGGGGTATATAGACTGATTGGTACCTACTGAGGCTTATGGGGGCCCAAGTAGGTTATTCCGTGTTGCTTGAACCTTCCCGGCTTATGGGGGCCAGGTTAGGTTCTTGTTTGTATATTTTTCTGCCAGTTATAGCTTATGAATGAATAGCCATACAGTTTTAGCTCATATACTTGTAACTATTTACTATATGCAGGTTATGAACAAGAAAACCTATAGGTTAACGTCTGGCCCTTACTACTATTCACTTACAGTTCTTTACCAATTTTAATTAGCTTCTGTTACTGCCTTACATATTCGGTACATATTGTACTGACCCCCAACTATGGGGCACTGCATACTTGCCTGCAGGTTTAGGAAGACAACATTTAGGACCTCTGTTAGCAGCTATTTGGAGTCAGCAGGTTGGCCATCTCCTTTCATACGGAGTTGCAAGGTTATAGAAGTTACCTGTCTTTTATTGTATTGCTTTTGGGTAGGCCGGGACCCTGTCCCGACAAATATTTTTCAGTCTTAGAGGCTTCCAGACTACAGTCTTTAGTCTGTCAGTTGTTGTTGGCCAATGGGGCTAATGTATTTCTTATTTCACGTGTTGTTCGTGTAGGGCCTAGTATAGCTGCCTGTTGTCATTTTTTTTATAACTAGACAAATGGTGGTCTTGTCGGCCCGCATAGGATCCCTTGATTATTATGTTGGCTGGGTTAGCTGTTTTCTTTTACAGGTGGCTATGTGGTCTTTTTGGCTTGAGGCTGTATTTATAGTGAGATGTAGCTCATCATTTTCTTGAAATGAGTTACTGACGTGCACCAGAAGTGCACAGGCCCAGTCAGGGTAGTTTATATCCCAGTGTGGTACTAGGTGCCAGTCATGCCTCCCAAGGTGGAGCGTGAAAAACTTGGTATCAGAGCAGGTCGTATCCCAAGGAGTCTGCAAGCCGTGTCTAGTAGAGTCTTGCTTATAAATGTGTTGTGCACCACATTTTATAAGTAGAAGGATATGTGGCATAATAGTAGGATTACCCTTCCTTCTTTTTAGATTATGCTATAGAGCCGAGTTGTATAGGGATGAGTCCCTAAGCTTTCATTGTTATGTCTGTCTAAAATAATGTTTGATATGGGATAGACTTCAGTCAGCCACAAGTTAGCTATAGCAATAGGAGAGGGTACCAATATGGTGTCTCAGTTGGGTGACAGTCAGCCTAAGGGCAAAAGCAGACGTCTTTTAATCTCCCCAGCATTCTCCCAGGGCACCAGGAATCTTATAAGGTAATGGACATGCCAGCACCATCCCTATTTCTTTTTACACCCTCAGAGTGAGAGGTCAGTAATACGGTATATGTATGAGTTGGTCTACTTAGTAGATATTTAGAATCAGAGGGGAGCGACAGTTAATGTTGGGTTACCTGAAAAATGCGAAGGATTGTGCAAGATTTGCACCTCCAGCCTTTGGAGTTTGCTGAATTTCGCGCCTTAGCCCTGTTATAGAATGATAGGGTCATTTTCCACCTCCCAGCTTGTTCTTTTAGTAAAACAGAAAACGTAAGTATCAACTCCATGTTGCCCAGAATAAATAGTAAAGGAGGGCTAGAACTGTTGATTCCGAGAAAGATTAGAAGGTGGTCAAGACCCCTAGTGTTTACAAAGTTACCTAGACCCCCACAACAATAAATCAGGAGGGTAGGTAAGATTGTTAGTAGCACCCAAGTGCGGGTGAGAGTCCATAAGCAGTAAACCCCTAGCAATAGTAAGGTTTAATCCAGAAATAGACTAACCCCATCGCGGGGTGTGGATGACAGTAAGTCATACCTAAAGAATAATGTCTATGACCCTAGTTTGTTATGTCGAAGTACAAAGAGATTATATGCATAAAATTGGCCTAAGTGCGGGTCAGAATGATATAGATCAGTAGACTTGGGAAGTAGCATCCTTGTCAGTAAGATACAGGAGGTATGAATCCCAGATCTCAGCCCCTAGAAGTAAGGGGAGGGCATGAGTATCTTTGGAAGAGAACAAAATCATCTCCAACCGGTAGCAGGATGATAGAGCTTGGAATCACCACTAAATGTTGAGAAATAAGCATCAGGGTGATATTTAAAGGATAGTGAGGTTGTAACCTAAAATATTGAAATGTCCCCATTAGTTGTGTAGGTAGAGGAGTGATGGTATAGAGACCCTAGCCTAGTGTAGCCAGAGATAAGGCCCAGCAGAAGGATTCACCGACCTTGGAGATAGTAGGGGACAGAGTTTTGAGACCCAGAGGTCGACTTTATGTTCTGAATGTGGTAGAGTTTCGCCGGTAGATTGTAGCAGGGCATACCATACCCATCATTTCCCACACTCGAGTTTGATGAAAGCGCGTTAGGTTATAAAAGAGACTTACTACTAGCTCAAGAAGAAGAAGGATATTGTCGAGTGGTGACATTGAGCTCCAATGGCTAGTAGGAGCAGGCTGGGCATCAGAAAGCAGGCAGGCTAATTCAGAGAATAGCCGTGCCTTCGTGAAAGTGGGAAGTAAACAATATGAATATAGCTATAAGGTTACCTCGTACCAGGCATAAACATGACCCTATTGTGTCATTATTGAGAAGCTAATGAGATTAACTTATTTCTTGCCGATTAGAATAACATTTCAGCTAAAGACTACACCGAATTGAGTATGAAAGAAACATTCCGACTATATGGTATCCCAATGTCTATTAACTTCTGAAAAGGGGCACAACTCACAGCTAAGTTTAGGAAGAGCTCTCAGGACAGATTGGGACGCATGTTAATTTAAATACCGCCCCTCTTCCCCAAATAAATAGCCAAAAAGCACATACGACTCTGACACCCAGAGTTATGTTAAAGGTGGGAATGTAGACTCCCTATATGACATCCTGAAGCAGATAAGTCAGGGATAATGAAATCGAGCATACTGCATCAGTTAGAGGGAAATAGTAAAGTAATTCGGAGATATATACTGGTATACCAGGGTCGCCGAAAGTCCTACTCTACAATATGTAGAAGTTAGAAATTGAATTAATGACTGGGTGTCCCTAAAAACAACTTCTCCACTAAAGGGCGTTATGAGATCTGACAAGCAGGGCAAGTCTAGCCCTAGATTCATTAAGCTATACCTGGCCCTCCAAGATATTGGCCAGATGGCCTATGAGATGGAGTTATCTTCGGGGCTAGGATCTATTCATGCCACAGGAGAGCCGTCTCATGTAGAGGCTCCAGTAGTTATATTAGGTCGCCGAGTCCGTAAGGGGCTACCATAAGAGACTTATAGAGTAACAAAAATATAGCAAGGATGAATTGTGAAGCTAAAGATAAAGTAAAATGTAGATATCTTCAGTTGCTCCAGGCTCTATAATGACAACATACAGATTCAGACAAATTCAATAACGACAAGATAGTTATCAGGTATTGAGTAGTGCACTTATGGTCGTTGTTATTATTCGTTTATATATGTAATGGCACTATATTATTCAATTGTTTGTAGCATCCTGTGAGATGTCTATGTTGGGTTTTTCTACGTTTCACGTTTTCGAGTAGTCCATAATATAGAGGAGACTCTGCCAAAATTTCTCTGGCAATAGTTAAATGAGTTGGGGCTTTTAAGTCTAAAGATCACATTTGAGGACTAATGTTCCTAAGGGGGGGATGATGTTACACCATGTAAGTTTCTGTCGTTTAACAGATGCATTCGTATGTATGTCTAGAGTTTTGGAGTACGATGCATATGAAAAAGGGCTCGGGGGGATGAGTATACGAGCGCGTCATTGAGTGAGCAGGAGGACGAGCCCAGAGGCCAGGCGCCCTGGGCACTGCGCCGAGCCGCCAGGCCTGGTGCTATGGCTGGCGCATTGCGCCCCTGGCCTGGCGCTGTTGCCAATGCCCCGTTCCAGCCCTGCTGCTACCTCACTTATATATATAAAGCTCCCTCAAGTTGGTGAATTCATTTCAAACATTTTCTCTTGACAGCAAACAGAGCATAGGCGTGGATTTCATCAATTTTCCATCAAATTACACCGCTAAGCTCCGTCCAAATGCAAATTCATCTTGGATAACGAGTTTAAGGCCTATGAGAAGCATCTCTATGGAGTTATTTCTTGAGAATTCGTCCGGAGTAGAAGAACTCCACCGAGTAAAGGTTGTCGGAATTGCCCAAAATTGGATTCTAAATGGCCACAGGAAACCGGTAAGCATTTCTTCCTCCTGAACTCTCGAGAAATTGTGGGTTGTCAGCCGAGTTAAATAGATTAGAGTTATAGTTTACATTGTTATTTAAAGATATCGTTATTTGCCAAATTTAGTATTGAAACTAGCCCTATTCTCTCAGTATAAGGACTACATTGAGTGGAATAGTTGGCTACAGGTTGAAACTAATTAGTTAAACGAGAATCGGCATTCGAGGTATGTTAAGGCTTATTCCTTCGGTAAGTTATCCTCGTCATATAATAATACGACCTATGTTTTGAACGTAGACCACAATCCTATATGTTGTAATTAGCTACTGCTAGTATATAAGGATCATGTATGTCGAGATTAGCTGCTATCAGTAG
The DNA here is from genome assembly GCA_018107945.1 of Datura stramonium. Taxonomy (NCBI): domain Eukaryota; kingdom Viridiplantae; phylum Streptophyta; class Magnoliopsida; order Solanales; family Solanaceae; genus Datura; species Datura stramonium. The sequence continues at coordinate 36,216 of JACEIK010005806.1, forward strand.
ATTATGATTACATATGTTGTGGCTAGTTGCTAGAAATCATTGTAAGAGTACACAACAGTATCCCTCGAGAAAGAAGATGTTAAGTGTGACTCATTCTAGAAGTGTCCTAGAAACTCCTCTGTTCTCCTGTTCACTGTGTTACTAGAATTAATGTTGTGGCTCCATGACTAGGCTTTAGAAGTTTGTGGATAGTTGTTGGGCCTGAGTTAGTAAGTTGAATAGCATAGGAGTAGCCGGGCGATATAACTATCAGTTTGGCGCCGGTATTGTCAGTAAAGCTCTCCCAAAGGCCGTTGGTGTACCTCGACGCCTCCAGGGCCAGAATTATGTTAGTATGGTCTTACCCTAGAGTTAGCGGCATCAGGGTTTCCTAGTGAAATGGGGGTTAGTCTGCCACATAGTGTCTACTGCCAGTGACAGTTAGTTTCAGTCGATGGGGTGCTTATAGTACAAGTCATTCAGGGAACCACCCCAGTTGTTATTAGTTTGATGTCGCGGTAGATACCCTAAGAAGGAAGCTTTGTTAATAGCTAGATACGGGGTGAACGCGCTAGCCTACTCTTATAAGATACTCAGGTACAGGTTGCCGGAAATGGCTAAGTCTAGATAACATACCTATGATGTTAGGAATCGCCCGGATCAGGCATATGAAATCTGAACAGACCATGTTAGTATCTAAGGGACTAGAACCACGGTGTTATAGTATTACCTTAAGGCTAAAAGTTATAATAAACTGCCTATGGAAGGTTAGGGCTGACAGCCCAGGAGCATATCCGGTTAGTAGCCCACAGTTGATTTACACAGAGGACAAGTATTCTAGAGTAAGCCTATTATGGTCAGCTGTTATGAATAGAATTGAGAAGAAAATGATGACACAATAACCCTCGTCAGAGTTAACCCTAGCTTGAGTGGTTTTTCCTTACGACGTTTGATTTGTTGGATGTTGTGGCCTATAGGGCCATGCTTGTAGGGCCATCCTTGTAGGGCAAGTATGATGTTCGAAAGGATCAGATTGAGGCTGTGAGGGCCATATTGAGTTCCACCAGATTGAGGCCTTGAGGGCGATATTGAGTTTCACCAGATTGAGGCCGTGAGGGCCGTATTGAGTTTCACCAAATTGAGGCCATGAGGGGTCGTATTGAGTTACACCAAATAGAGGCCGTGAGGGTTGTATCTAGTTTCAAAAATTACATTATGATCCATAGTCGATCCAAGGCTTTGGATCTAGTTACAGCAGATACATTATGATCCATATTCGCGCCAAGGCTCGGGATCTAGTTATAGCAGATACATTATGATCCATAGTCAAGCTAAGGCTTGGGATCCAGTTACTGCAGTTACATTATGACCCTCAGTTGAGCCAAGGCTCGGGGTCATGATATAGTTGTAGGAGCTCAGATGGATCAAATACAGTTACAGTTACTTTCAGAGTCTACGAGGTACCAATAGGAGTATATAGACTGATTGGCACCTACCGAGGCTTATGGGGCCCAGGTAGGTTGTTCTGTGTTGCTTGTACCTTCCCGACTTATGGGGGCCAGGTTAGGTTCTTGTCTATATATTTGTCTGCCAATTATTGCTTGTGAATGAATAACCATACAGTTTCAGCTCATATACTTGTAGTTATTTACTATAAGCAGGTTATGAATAAAAAAACCTATAGGTTAACTTCTGGCCCTTGCTACTATTCACTTACAGTTCTTTATCAGTTTTAATCAGCTTCTGTTTCTGCCTTACATATTTTATATATATTTTACAGACGCCCAACTATGGGGTGTTGCATACTTGCCTGCAGGTTAAGACAGACAGGATTTAGGACCTCTATTAGCAGCTATTCGGAGTCATCAGGTTTGCCAACTCCTTTCATCCGAAGTTGCCAGGTTATAGAAGTTACCTATCTTTTATTGTATATCTTTTGGGTAGGTCGGGGCCCTGTCCCGACCAATATTTTTTAGTGTTAAAGGCTTGTAAACTACAGTCTTCGGTCTATCGATTGTTGTTTGCGGTGTGGGCCCCATGTATGTCTTATTTTATGTGTTGTCCATGTGGGGCCTAGTATAGCTGCCTGTTTTCATTCTTGTTATAACTAGACAATGTGGTGGTCTTGTTGGCCCACATAGGATCCCTTGATTATTATGTTGGCTGGGTTAGCTATTTTCTTTTATAAGTGGCTATGTGTCCTTGTCGGCTTGAGGCTGTATTTACAGCCGAGATATAGCTCGTCGTTTTCTTGAAATAAGTAAAATACGGGCACCAGAAATGCACAGGCCCAATCAGGGTAGTTTAGATCCTAGTGTGGAACTAGGTGCCTGTCATGCCCCCCTAGGTGGGGTGTGACATCTTGATTGCTAAATTTCATATGATTCATGTTGGCCCAAAAATATGTGTTGTTGAGTTAGTTCTACAAGCTAAGTGATTTTAAACTTTGACATTTTAATGTTGAATCTATATACATGTGAGTGAATTGTTGGAGCTTTATTAATTTGTCTAATGATCTTAAGTATAAGCAGACATGTTCGTAGGGTGCATTTTGTGATTAAATATGAGAAGAGATGTAGTATATTGTTCGAGGAAGAACAATAGTTAAGTGTGGTGTTGTGATGAACGGCGAATTTACATGTTTCATAGCAATATTTTGTCCGTACTTTACTATGTTTTGAGAACACATTGTGTGTGTTCTCTTGTGTTTTATGATATATTTGTGATAAAGAGATAACACACATGATTAGATGCTTTTAGGGATTAAAAGATGTATTTTGGGCTTAAATGTGGCTTAAAAGTACAAGAATGACAAAACGGGGTTGACAAGACGAAGTGATAGAAGTTGGCATCACACAGGCACTCCTGTACCATGTCGCGTAGGCACGTAGTGAAACTAGAGGTGCGATGTGCCAAGCATACTGCGTACGGAGGGGCGCGGCGTGGCGCGTGGCACTAGTTCAAACATCCAGAAAAGTTAAATCCCAATTCGACTATGAACTGAAGCTGCAAAACCCAACTCAAATCCAAGAAGGAACAATTGAGGCTTCAGCTACTAACATAAATACCCTTTATTTAATGTTTTAGGGGTGTTGATTTTTGGTCCAAGTCCAACATACTTTTGAGTTTACAATTCAATTGTTGCACAATTCATACTTTGTGTAATAGTTTTGTTGAGTTTATTGGAAATTCATCAAGTTCTTGTGATTAAATTTTAGCTTGGAGATTTAGTTGAACAAATATTTATTGAAGTAATTATTTAATTATGATTTCTTCTACATCTTCTATTTGTTTTCTCATAAACATGAGCGATTAAATCTCTTAGGCTAGGGTTGTTGGAGCCATGATGGATTAACGAATGTAGACATAATAAAATAGTGATTCTTGAAAGGTGAATTAAGTGAATTGTTATTCTCTTCATTTTAATTAAGTTTTTGTGGTTACAAATGTTGAAACAAGCCCGTATCATCAACTTGCCCGACCAAGGAGGTTGATGTTAGGAAAAGACAGTAAAAATGGCAATTTGAGATTAATAATTCTCATATAATTAACTTGAGCTCTAACCGAGGATAGTTAAAGTCAATACTTATTGCAAACCTAGAATATACACACTTTTGAGACCGAAAGGAGATGGATGGAAAGTATCTAATGTCTATTGGTGCATAAAACACATACACTTTGAGATCGAGAGGAGATAAGCCTAATTCTTAAGTCGAGAAAATTAAATGTACCAAACGTATGTCTTACACAAAACTCACCAGGATAGATCACTAGTAAAAGCCTACTAAGTTATGAAATCATGGGGAACACAATCCTAGTTTAGTCTTCGTAATTTGATAAACAACTTAACAACTGTTAGCATTATTTACTTTTTGTTTTTATTTGCTAAACCCCTTTTTGAATTATTGACTATAAGTTAGTTTATTTACCATTAACATATTATTTCTTCTTATTCCCTGTGGGATCGACTCCAACATTTGTTGGGTTACTTTATTTGACAGTGACCTCTTTATACTTCAATTGTGAGGTGTAATTTGGCATGATCCGGGCATAACAATGGCATAAGCACAGTGCAAAAGATACTACTGTGTGGGTATTTTAGTCCTATCATTCATCAAGATGCTCCTGATTTTGCAAAGCATGTAATAAGTGCCAACAAGAAGGGGGAGTATCTCGAAGACATGAGTTACCATTGACACCTATTCTCAAAGTAGAGTTATTTAATATGTGAGGCATAGATTTTATGGGCCCATTTGTTAGTTCCTTTGGGATGAAATGAAAGTAAGAGCGAGTCACTACATTTTAGGTAGGAACATCTTTGCTAGGTTCGATGCTCCAGGAAGCGATCATTGAGTGACGAGAGGATCACACTTATGATAGGTTATTTCGGGATTTACTTGAAAAATATGGAGTCAAGTATAAGGTGGCAACACCTTTCCACCTGGCTTAGTGGACAAGTGGATATTTCAAATAGGGATATCTCAAACAGATTTTGGCCAAGATAGTGAACGCAAATAAAGCAGTTTTGTCGAGAGTAGATGATGCTTTATAGGAATATCACACAACATTCAAAACACATAGGTATGTCACTATATCAACTTGTATATGAAAAATCATGTCATTTACCTATGGAGCTTGAACACAAGTAATTGTGAGCCTTGAAGAAGCTAAATCTCAATTGGAATGAAAGCGGTAGATTTAAGATCACTCAACTTAATGAGATAGATGAGTTTATATTAATAACTTATGAGAATATTGTCCATATACAAAGAGAGAATGAAGCTCTATCATGATCAAAAGATTGAGAAAAGGGAGTTCATGCTTGGGGACTTAGTGTTGTTATTCAACTACGGACTTCGTATTCCCGGGAAAATTAAGGTCAAAATGATCGGGACATTAAAGTGGTAAGAGTGTTCCCACATAAGGCAATTGAGCTTGAAACCAAGAAGGAACTAGGTTCAAGGTGAATGGACAAGGGTGATACATTACTTCGGTGATCTTGAAGAGATAAAAATGTTGTAAGAAACTTACACGGAGGTAGTCACAGTACTCTAGAGACCCACATTGTCCCGTGATTTTAAATTAGGCGTTGTTTGCGAGGCAGCCCAAGATATTTTATTGTTCACGTGTGTTTAAGTATGCGGGAAATAAGTCACATGTCCACAGCCGAGGATGCATAAGGCGCGAGGCCAACCTCCGCAGGAGGAGAGGCGCGGCTGCGGCAGGTCAAGTCCCCCAAAGTGGCCCAGTAAGCCGGTCTTCCAACACCTTGAATGGCATGGCGCAAAGTGCCGGACCATGTTGGGGTGCATGATGCGGGCGATGTCTTCACTACACCCGAGTGCACGCGCCCACCTTTGTGTTTCCTTTGCACCAAGTGCACAACGCAGCCCAGTTTGTTAAAACATAAGTGCTCTGCGACAATGAGGATTAGATCCCAAAGTTCTTTTCCTCTTTGACTTTATGTTTTGATGTTTAACATTGGGGACAGTGCTATCGATTAAGTGTGGGGTGGAAGAAGTAAACATCATTATGCATGCTTAATTTGCTAAATTTGCACATGATGGGCCTAGAGTTTTTGGGTTGATGACTTATCTTGCATACTTTCTTTGTTGGTAGTAGTTTTTTTTAAGTTTTGTTTGTTTTGGGTTTCATCGGTCTTTGCTTTAGGTACTTTTACGAGTGATTAGTCCCTTCGAATCAATTAGAGGGTCTAGATTTTTTTTTAGTCATTGAGTTATGACTTTTTAGATGATGGATGGATGACAACGATCTTAAGGAAAAATTAGTCATTCACAGCAAAGAATTTGAGACCTTATAAATGCTAGGTGCTTCACTTTAGGTATCATTAAGACTTTGTGAAATTCACTCAAAAATGCATAAAAAGGTAGAAATACTTAGTCTTTTTTGGGCCCCGGACGCCTATTCTTGAAAAAGTGGGATTAATTATGTTATGCAATATGGATATATGTGTTTATGTGATCTTGATTTTCATAGTTGAACCATTTGTGCACATTGTGTTAGTAAGGTATTTTTGATGTCAGGTGTTTTCAATTTGATGTAGAACTTACTTGGTGTGTGCAAAATGAAATAAGGATATTGATCTAGGAAGTGATATAGGCGTTTCTTTGGTAGCCTATTTGTATTAAATTTTTACCTACCTTTGTATCATTGTCCTAGTTAGCCATTTTGAGCCTTAGCCTATTCTTTTGATAGTCATATTACAAGCTTAATCCTTTTTTGTTCTATTGACTTTTATATGATCTAAATGACTCTTGGAGCACTTTGATGAAAATTTTTCATGAAAAGAGCATAATTTGACAAGTGAAGGTAAAAGCTAAAAGATGTGAAAATTAGAAGAAAAGAAAAGGGTTTCCCGGCTTCCACATCAATAGGTACTCCCGAGCCATCGACCACACGCCTAGCATAGCCTTTCATGAGAAACATCCACAATAGATCCGGTGTGTTTGAAGTTTGCTAAACAAGGAGGGTGATGTTAGTGGGAAAGAAAATATGAAAAGATCTTTGAAAATAAATGATTTAAAAATTGAGCTAAATATTGAAAAATCCCCACTAGTCATGAGTTATAAATTGAAAAATAAAATGAGGTATAAGGAAAAAAATAGAAGATTGAGGGAAGTGCAACAAAAATGAAAGTGTTGTGAAGTATTAAAGTGCTTAGGGAGCTTAATAACTATCTTGGCCAAATAGTTTCTACCGATCCCTTAGCCTACATTATAACCGTTGTAAGTCACTAATTGATCATTTATTCAATGTTCTATATTAATGGAGTATTACACTAAGGGCAAGCCAATGGGTCATCTTTTGCATGTATGTTGAGTTCTTTGGGAGAGGGAGCAAAATTGTTTATTTTTTCCCAAGTTTATAGTGTTAGATATCATGTGTGAAAGGGCATCTCTCAAAATAGTGAGGCACAATGGTAATAATTTGGTATGCCTTGATTTCTAAATTACATATGATTCATGTTGGCACAAAAATATGTCTTCTTTAGTTAAAAAGCTAGGTGATTATGAATATTGACATTTTAATGTTGATCCTATATGCAAGTGAGTGAATTATTTGAGCTATATTGGTTTGTATAATGATCCTATTGTAGAGTAGACCTATTCGTAGGGTAAATTTTGGGGTTGAATTTGACGAGTAGTAGATTGTTCGGACGAACAATAGATTAAGTGTGGGGTAGTGATGGTAGGTGAATTTATGTGATTCTTAGCCATATTTTCCCATTACATTACTATGTTTTGAGAATAAATTGTGTTTGTTTATGTGTTTCTTGATATATTTATGAAAAAGAACTAACACACGATTAGATTCTTTCAAGGCTTAAAGTAGATGAATTTGGACTTAAATGTAGCTTAGAAGTGCAAAACGGCAAAATGGGAGTTGGGGAAAGTAATAGAAGTTGGCATCAGCATGCCAGGCACGCCGTGCGATGGCATATGTAACACGAGCAGCCCGGTGCTACCCGTCGGTGTAGCAAGCCGGTGGTGTTGTGCGAGAGGCTGTGACACCACATGTCAGTAGCCCGGAAATTTTCAAATCTCAATTCGACTAGGCCGGAAGGCAACTTCAAAACCTAATTCAAATACAAGAAGGAACAACAAAGACCTAATCTACTATTATAAATACCATTTATTTCTATGTTTTAGAGTGTTTTTGGTATCCAAACATACTTTAGAAATACAATTCAATTGTTACACAATTCATACTTTGTGTAATAGTTTAGTTGAGTTCTTGTTGGAAATTCATCAAGTTCTTGGGGAACCTTTTTGCTTGGAGATTTTATTGAACAAGTATTTATTAAAGTAAGTATTTAATTATAATTTCTTATACATCATCTAGTTGTTTTCTCATATACATGAGCGGCTAAATCTCTTAGGCTAGAGTTGTAGAACCATGATGGATTAACAAATGTAGGCATAATAAAATAGTGATTCTTGAATGGTGAATTAGGATTGTTATTCCTGTTGTATTAATTAATGTTTGCGATTGCAAGTGTTGAAATGTCACCATTATCTTCCTTTTAGGCCAAGGGTTGAAGTAGGAAAATAGATAAAAATGACAATTTGAGATTAAAATTCTCATCTAATTAACTTGAGGCTCCTAGCGAGGATAGTTAATGTCAAGCCTTATTGTAAATCTATAAGCCATACACACTTTTGAGATTGAGATGAGATGTGTGGAAAGCATCTAATATGCAATGCGCACGTAACGCATACACTTTGAGACGAGGAGATAAATGTATTCTTTAAGTGAAACATTAGATGTACTAAACATAAACCTTAAACAAAATTCACCAGGATATAGATCAATATTAAAAACCTACTAAGTTGTAAATAATGGGGAACACAATCCTATTTTAGCCTTACTAATTTGACAAACAACGCAAAATTGTTAGCATTATTTTCTTTTTACTTTTATTTACCAAATCCCCCTTCACAGTAAGCGATTCTGAGTTAGTTTTTATCGTTAACATATTTTTTCTTTCTTAGGATTAAGCCCCAACCTTTATTGGGTTACTATATTTTATGGAGACCGCTTTGTACTTCATTTTTGATGTGGAATTTGGCGTGATCATCTGGAGAATATCTATTGGTGGAATGACATGAAGAAGGACATGGAGAAATTTATGGCTAAGTGTACGGTTTGCCAATAGGTGAAGGATTGGTGAGAGACCTAGTGTATGTTTGATTACATGGAATTACTACTTAGATGTGGGAAGATATCAATATTGACTTCATTACGGGGTTGCCTCTTACACCAAGCTGTATGACTCTATATATGAGTGAATTTGGAATGGATGACCAAGTTAGCATATTTCTTACCAATAAACTGAATCTGATTGAGTTCTGCTAAACTCTACAATCGGGAGTTGGTATGGTTGAATGGAATTCCTTCGTCCATTCCTTTGGAAAGGGGTACTTAGTTCACTTCTAGAAGTTGGGCGATTTTGAAGGGCCCTTGTTTTCAGGTAAAGCAACACAAGTTTTCACCCCGCGAGATAGATGGTCGGGCAAGGCGAGACTATTCAAACTTTTGAGGACATTTTGTGAGCGTGTGTGATTGATTTCAAGGGTAATTGGGATGATCAACACCTCTTATCGAGTTTGCCTATAATAACGGTTATCACTCTAGCATTTAGATGGCTCTATTTGAAATTCTTTATGGGGCGGAGGTGAATCACCTATTGGAGGTTCAAGTGGTGGGCTACATTGATAGGGACGATTTAGTTCATAAGGCTATGAAGGAAGTTTATGTCGTTAGGAAAGGTTGAAAACGTCTCGAAGTCATGCATCAAATCATATGTGGATGTTAGGAGGAGGAGAGCGTGAGTTTGAGGTCGACGATTGGGTGTTTTTTAAAGGTGTCTCCCATTTAAAGGGAGTTATGAGGTTAGGTAGGAAAGGGAAGCTTAGTCCCCAATATGAGTGGTCCTTATAGGATTCACAGGCGCGAATTGGCAAGGTGCCATATGAGTTGGAGCTACCAACGAGTTAGCTTGATCGTCAGGTTTTCGTAATGTCCTTGTTGAAAAAGTGCATTGGTGACCTTTAGTTGTTTTAGTGGAGAGAATCGGGGTGAGAGATAGCTTACCTATATGAGGAGGTTCCGGTTGATATCCTTAATCAATCAAGTTCAAAAGTTGAGGAACAAGGAAGTAGCTTCGGTGAAATTTGTGTGGAGAAATCAGCTTGTTGGGAGGGCACATATGGGAAGCCAAAGGATATGATGGCTAGATACCCGCATCTTTTCCCTTAGACTCGGTTCAACATGAGGTATAAGTTTCCTCCTTAATACTATATTCAATTTTATGTCAGTTAAGTGTCTCTTAGTTCCTTTCATGTTATATCATGCATGTATGTCTCATGAACTCGGTTCGATCATGTATCTCGTGCGGAGTCGAGTCACTCCATCGAGTTGTTCCAATCATAGCTTTAGGTTACGAGGATTGTAGCTCTTTCCTTAACTTTCAGCTTAATTAGTCTATTTGAGACGAATGTTCCCAAGGGGCAGAGATAAATATAATAACCTAAAGTTTCCTAATACTAGACACAAGGATTTAGAATTTGATCGGCAAAAATCTTCAAAATTTTAATAGAGCTAGATTGATAAGACGGGTTGTAGGAGGATTCGTGTTAAGCCTAGATACTGTCCTCGAGACCACAAGTCCACACCTTGAGTTATTGTGATTTGGTATGACTTGTGTTCATGAGTTATAGTCGTCTGAGGAAAAGGGCCTGAAGTAACTAGTCATGGTACGACTCATTTGTATGGTGTGACGAGTCATGGAAACGTCATTAAGTGCGGGTCACGGAGGTGGGTTCCTAACCACAAGTCATGTAACAACTTGTTGTAGGAAACAATAAGTCATGCTCGGTGCTAGTTGTAACGGGATCAGAGAAGTGGAAAATTGACTAGCAGTAATGGATGGACACCGTGAGTCATGGTAGGGTGGTACGACTCGTGGTATGAGTCGTGGAGGCTAGATCCAACTTTTAAATACGATTTCCTAGAAATTATTTTCCGTAACTTCCTAAGCTTTAACCCCTAAGTTACATCATTTTGGGATTCTTAAAGAGTGTATTAAGTGGTTTAACCTAGCCTAAGTCCTCCATCTTTCAAAGCAACCGGTAGATTGAAGGTTACTGCTCTTAAGATCGAGGCTAGGGTTCTTCATCAAATCTCTTCAAATCTTTCATGGGTTTTTAAGACAAGTATAGAAATCAAGTTATCTAGGTATGTAGGGTTATGAATGGGGAAATCCTTCCACCCTCATTCCTTTTTAAGTTCAAATCCATTATTTCTACTTCTCAAGTTCTAAATTGTGAAATTCTAGTGTTTAGCAATTCAATGCAATTATTCATGTTATCTCTATAGGTTCAATTATCTTATGTGCTAATTGATTTATGGCTAATGGGCATATTTGAATCTCCAAATTATTTACTAATTCATGATTTCAAGTTTATGATGATTTTTCCTATTATGCATGAGTTATGAATTTCAAGCTTATGAGCCCATGAGTTCAAGTATGATGAATTATCAAAGTATGCATAAAAGTTTATGAATTCATAAACTTATGATTATATGATTTTGAATTATGAAGCTTTGTTCAAGTATGTATGATTTCATGATTCGGAAAGCCCGTATAAAGTCAAGTATGTCTCATGGTTAGCCAAGGCTTACAAGATAAGTTTTAAAGAGATGTTTGGAGTCGAGACTCCCAATAACGCCAGTTAAGCTCCGTTTTGAGGATATGATTTATGAGCCCAATATGCATGTTTTGGGAGTAGTGTCTAGCATCCGAGTAGGCCCGAGATTCGAGGACACGAGTCTCATAACTATGCACCATCGTAGGTATATATATTCTTAATTGAGACTTCTTAGGAGAGTTCTTTCCCCGCCCAAGAGACACGTGATGATATTACACCTTAACCATTCTTTGCCCTGGTAAGGCTTAGGGCAGCTCGCCCACTTGAGAGAAATAGTTGGGGCATCATATGGCTCACATCATGATGGTGTTTGTTATGACAAAGCCTCTCATTGTTTTTCATGTTTTAAGTTACGTATTTCATGTCTTAAGATATAATATTTTATAGCATATTTGACCCATTGATCGGTTTATGAATTCTCACTTACGATTTAAAGTATATTCCATTATAGTTTCTATTTCTAAACCTTGAGTCATTATGTTCATCTTATGATGAATATCTCATGATTATAGTTACCGCCCGGGAATAGGACTTTTTAGCATGTTGTCCTTGCTCTCTTGTTCTATCTTGATTTATGTTCATGTTTTCAAGCTATCGTCTTACTACCATGTTTTACTTTCTCTACATACTCGAGTACAATCCAAATGCGGCCGCATGTTTATGCTATATCATCTCATGATATAGGTTCGGAGTGATCGATCTCGATCCTACGCGTTAGATCCTCACGCGAGTCAGTACCATTCCCGATCTTGGTGAGTCCTCGTGATCAGGGACGACGGTTTTCATTCATGTCTCCTTGTTTATGTCTTTTAGTTTCAAACTTACTTAAACTGATTAGAGGTGTTATCCCATTAGCTCATCATATGTTTAGGATCTTGAGCAACTATGTATAGATGATTCAGCATTGTTGGCTGATGTTTATGCTCATGTTGTTATACTATGCATACATTCTTCTTATGTTACATTCATGGTTTATTTCGCTTTAGTAATGTATTCTTCCATGTATGTGCTGTTGTGGTTCTAGGTCAGTGTCTGGTGTTAGGTATCCCAACTTGGGTGGTGAAAAACTTGGTATTGCAACATTTTGTTTAGAATCGTATTAGAAGAGATTGTACAAAAGCAGCGTTAAGTAAGTCTTTTCTATGGAGTATGAAACGCGCCCTTGGCTTATAGGAAGAGGCTGAGACATTTTGCATTCCCTTTTTCATGATCTATGTCGTGCGGCAAGTACATCTCTCTATTCCTCTAACTTATGTTATATGCATTTGTAGAAATAATGTAAGAAGAAATGGAAATGGAAATAGCCATGGCAATGGCAATGGAGATGGGCATCGGCTGACCCTGACTCGGTGATCCTTACGGAGTAGGTTGCACAATGCTGAGTTCGGTGCTGCATTTGAGATGTTCGCCTGAGGCCATGACCGCCTTGGTCAGCCCCGGTGGGCTGTGGCTCATGTGAACAAGCGGGGATACGGCGGCTAGGGTGTGAGACTTCATCGGGATGAACCCACCTGAGTTTCATGGGTCAAGGTGGATGAGGATCTAGAGGAGTTTATCGAGGAGGTCTAGAAGATTACCGGGTTATGGGTGTTTCATGAGAGGATAGTGCGGAGTTTGGCCTCCTATCCACTTAAGGGAGTTGATCATATATGGTTAGGTAATTGGAAGAAGAGTAGGGGAGTTGGTGCTGTCCCCATTGGTTAGGATGAGAGTTAAAGGAAGCAAAGCGGTGAGTTAATTAGAAATAGAATGTACAAATTTGTCTAGGAGTATGCCACGAAGTTTTACCTAGTCGTCCAAGTATGCTCAGGAGATGGTTATGGTGAGGCTCAGTGAGCAAGTTCATGAATAAGTGGCATATTCATTGGTCAAGGAGTGCGGGATCGCCATGCTTTGATTAATGATATTGATATCTCTAGATTGATAATATATGCGAAGATAGAGGCGAGTAGATGAAGGAAAAGAGAGAGGCCAAGAGGGCGGGCGAGGAGCTATGGGCATTTCCAGAGATACAGTGGTGGACCATCACCCTCATTCCCACTAGAGGTCATCGGCGCAACTCCGTCGTCAGCCCCGGCGTTCCATCCGGACCTCAAGGAGATCGGAGAGGTAGAGCATCACTCTAGGGGTCGGAAGGGCATGACAACGAGCACACTTTTCCGGTTTCCGGGAAGTGTTGTAAAAGAACCCAGATGTTTGGGTTTTGGCTCACGTGTGTTTAGCCGGCTATGTCCACGACCAAACATACACGGGATTGTAGACATGGGATAAGGGACAAGAGACTACAGTCGACCCATGGCACATACATGAACTAATCCTCAGTTCAAATAAACGGAATGATAATCATAAAAACATAGTACAAATGTAATTATAAGCTTGCCTGAAAATCTTGGAAATATACATAAGCTCAAGCACTACATTGCTTGTTTGAAAGCCTCTAATACATTAGATGGATTGATGGGATCCAACATCCCCAACTAACTTGGAGCCAATACCAAAACATAAATATCATGAAAGTCTATCAAACGACCCTCGGAACATGAGGACTCACCGATAAAGTGAAAGCATAGTGAGATGGACTAAGGGTGAGAATGAGCTGAGATCAAACCTTGTATCATGAAATGATACAACATAGAAAGTATGCGGTCGGTGGAATGTATCGATTATGCGGGGTAAGTAAAATTGGAAATTTTAGATTAAATAAAACTCATGCATAAATATAAGAGAAGGACATCATGCTTACATCAAAATCTTCGTAATAAAACATAAGGCTCAAGATTTTCAAATCATTCATAATCGACATTTTCCCTTAATCATAAATAAACTTTATGACCTGGCAGGGCCAGCAACACTAAACATAACAATGCACCGACTGCGGAACAATGAGAGGACTCGTCATAGCAGAGCACCATCATGGTGAGCCTTTCACTTTGATTCCCACTATCACCAACTCAAGTGGCAGAGACAACCTTGGCTTTCCAGGAAAGGGTCGTGCATTAGGCATGATATCACTTTTGAGGAGATCATTATCATTACATGTCGTTTAGAAACCCGCGGTGGCATGTGGTTATGAGACAGGTGCGATCCTTTGAATGCGGGCTGCTCGGTCTAGACACGGCTCCCAAAAGCATCATATAGGCTCATACATAAATCAGTAACATCATGCAATTATGATTCCTTTGGCTAAAATATAACATTTATCATCATTGATCCCTTTAAAACTTGCTTATCCAGAATCATAGGCCGCTTTTCATGTGATATCTTGTCCGATAAATCATAATTATTTGTAATCATAAATCATTCTTCATCATGTGGGCATTTCTCAATACTTCATCATATTCAATTCTTTCAAAATATGCTCATAAACATGGGTAACTTGAGAATCATGCATTTCTACGTAAGTGAATAAATTCAAAATATTGCATATTCGTCCGTAAATCATAACTCGCGAACCTTCGTCAAATGCGCATTTAGATTCAAAAGCTTGAAACATGATTGAAAATAATATAAAACCTACCCATCATTCATAATTCAATAATAAAACTCAATTAAATCATACCCATAAAGAGTAACTAACATTTTCATGCATTTGGGTAAAACTTCATCGAACTTGAATAGGAGGATTCATGATTTAAATTGAAATTTTGGCATGGGTGAGGAAGAATTTCCACCCATTCAAATCCCTACATACCTAGAAATTGACTGATTTCAATGTTTCTTGAATACCCACAAGAAATTGATGGAAATTTGGGGAAGAAGACCTTGAACCTCCAAAAATCTCTACAAGCTCTTGCATGGGAATGGGTATGCATTAGGGACTTAACCACGTCTTAACACAATCGAAAATACACAAACGGCGTAGTTTAGGGTCTCAAGCATGGAAAAATCGAAAATGCCCTTAATAAAGAATTTCCACACAAATTATAGGACAGACCAACAAGCCCAGTCCAGATGGTGATTGACACCAGCTGTGGTATCGAGTCGTTGGGTCCTTGCCTCGTGACATGTCTCGGGTCCTTCCCGACTCGTCGGATGAGTTATTGCATCAAGCGACGGGTCATTGAACCGGCAGAGTAAATCAACTCTTTGACCATTCGACTCCTTTCCACGAGCCTCACCATGACTCGTGAATCCAACGAGAATGCGTGGTCTCCATCAGTTTATGCCTTTGGAATTATCAACCCCTCGAACAACGACTAGAAATAATGGGTGGAATTGCTTCTCACCATGAATCGTGGGATGCCAGATTATTTCCGCCGGCTAAGTCCCCTCCTTCAGCGACTCATTGTTCACGAAAAAGAGTTGTTACATCATTGGTGTGTCCCCTTGCTTCCCACTGAACTTCCCAAACCACGACAACTTACGACTGACTCATGGTTTCTAACCATGAGTCATTGGAGTCACAGATCATGTGATGTTTTTGCTAGTTTTCCTTCACTTTTCAAATTCAACTCCGAGATTACATTCTTAGCCCTGCCGGGTTTTTTACACTATGGGAAGCACAGGCACGTATTTAGGGATTGTCCTTTAGCTAGGCGAGTTACGATGGAAGTGGCGCTGACCACCACTTTGCGGCTCTGCTTGGCTACGCCCATCTGTGAGACGCCTCTTACAGTACGTGGGCGAGACAATGCAGCCGGGTTCTATGCTCTTTTATCTTGTCGGGGAGTAGAGACTGCTCACCGTGTAGTCACTTTGGTATGTTGCGAGTTTTCCATCTTGATATTCTGCATTGTTAGATCCAAGGGAGCTACATTATCCTCAAGTGACTTCTTATGTTGTTGTTAATTTTGGAGTCGGTCCAAAATCCTATCACAACCATTCTCAATCTCTCCTATCCTTTGAGTCAATTTTAGCTCGACGATTATAGAAATTTCCTATCTTGATTCTTGAGAAAGTCACCTCGATAGGCTTAGTGGAGTTAGATATGGCTTAGATTTCAATGTTATCTTGATGGATTGGTTTCATGCTTGTTATTCTTTGATTAATTTTATAGAACAGTATAGTAGAGTTCCATTTTTGGGTGAACTAGTCCTAGAGTGGAAGGGCAGGTTAGTTGTGCACGTAGGTCACTTTGTATCTATATTAAGGCCGGGAATACGATCTCCAGAGTTGTATTGTATAACATCTAGTTCGGTTCGAGGATTCTACATCAAGACCACGACTCTTTAGTCAATTCCTATTGTATGTGAGTATTCGAGGTGTTCCCAAATGGTCTACTAGGATTCCCTCCAAAGTGAGAAATTGACTTAGGTATTGATCTTCTCCCTAACATGCAGCCCATATCCATTCCTCACTTACAAAATGTCTCAGTGAGTTAAAGAGTTGAGGAGCGAGTTGAAAGATCTCTTAGATAAGGGTTTCATGAGACCTAGCAAGTCCCCATGGGATCCTCCATTTCTCTTTGTTCGGAAGAGGATAGTTCCCTTAGGATATTGCATTAATTATCGGTAAGTTGAACGAGGTCATAATCGAAATAAGTATCCGCTTCCCAGGATTGATGACTGTTTGACCAACACAGGTGTTAAGTGCTTCTCAAAGATAGAACTCTGAATCATTATCATCATCTTAGAGTTAGGGAGAGTGACATTACGAAAGCCTTTAGAACTTTGTATGGTCACTATGAGTTTGTAATTATGTATTTTGAATTAACAAATACTCCTGCAGCTTTTATGGACTTGATAAACAGGGTGTTCAAGCCGTATTTGGATATGTTCAAAGTTGTCTTCATAGATGATATCCCCTTATATTCTCTCGGATCGAGGAGGAGCATGGCGCTCATTTGAGGATTGTGTTGCGAGACTCACAAGGATTATCAATTGTTTGCTAGATTCGGCAAGTGTAAGTTCTAGTTGAATTCGGTAGCATTCTTGGGTCATGTGGTGTCTAGTGAGGGTGTACGGAGTGGACTCTCAAAAGATAGAGGCGGTGAAGAATTGGCCTGAACTGTTAGAACTATAAATATTAGGAGCTTTTTGACTTTAGGTGATACTACGGGAGGTTTGTAGGGGATTTTCATCCATTGCGTACAGATTGACTATGTTGATCCAGGAAGATGGTCAGAGTTTGGTGGTCGAGATGCTTACGAGAAGAGTTTCGGGAGTTAGAGCTAGACTCACTTGACCCTAGTATTAACCCTCTTGGAGGAATGAATGGCTCCATGGTGTATTGTGATACTTCAGGATTGGCCTTGGTTGTGTGTTAATGTGACATGGTAAGGTTATTACTTATGCTCACAGAAAGCTTAAGACTCATTTGAAGAATTATCAACACATGACCTAGAGTTGGCAACGGTGGTGTTTGCATTGAAAGATTTGGAGGCACTATTTATATAGGATTCATATGTATGTGTTCACGGACCATAGGTGTTCTTGATCAAGGCTAGAGCTTCTCAAGGCGATGACATGGGTGTTCACTTATCATTTTAAGCAAGGCCAAAATAGTGGCGAGATGATCTTAGTAAGTGCATTGATCTCGCCCAAATTACATCTCACAATGAATTATAAGCGGTCCTTTATCCAAATATAGTAACCCAACAAGGTTGGAGTCGTCCCATAGGGAATAGGCGAAATAATATGTGAACGTGAAAATCGCTAACTTGTAATCAATACTCGGAAGGGGTTCGCAAATATAGAGAATAAAAACGCAAAGAATTGTTGAGTTATTTATCAAATAACAAAGACTAAACTAAGTTATTGTTCCCAGCCCAACTTCATAATGTTTGTATGATTTTACTAGTGATCTATCTGGTGAATTTTTGTATGACTTATGTCTAGTACGTCTAATATTTCTCGACTTAAAGGATACACTTATCTCCTCTCGGTCTCAAAATGCATGTGTTACGCGTGCGATAGTCAATAGATGCTTCCACCCATCTCATCTCGATCTCGAAGATTTGTATATTATATATCTTTACAATAAGTCTTAACTTTAACAATCCTCGGTTGGAAGCTCAAGTTAATTAGATGAGAATTATTAATCTCATAGAAATGCCATTGCTCTCTTTTCCTAACTTTAACCTCCTTGGTCGGGCAAGTTGAAGATATGGGAAGGTTTCAAGCGTTAACCTTAGCTCAAAATTTAATTAAATTGAAGAGAATAACAATACACTTAATTCACTATTCAAGAATCACTATTTTATTATGAGTACATTTGGTAATCTATTATATGGTTCCCACAACCTAGCCTAAGAGATTTAGCGCTCATGTTTATGAGAAACAAATAGAAGATGTAGAAGAAATCATAATTAAATACTTACTTTAATAAATACTTGTTGACAAAATCTTCAATTTAAGGTTTCCCAAGAACTTAATGAATTTCTAACAAAAACTGACTAAACTATTACACAAAGTATGAATTTGCACCTTGATTGAATTATAAATTCTAAAGTATGTTTGACAAAAAAGGAACACCTTAAATATAGAAATAAAGGGTATTTATAATAGTATATTAATCCTTCATTATTCCATGCTTGGATTTGGAAATGGGTTTGCGGCTTGATTCTGATCGAATTGGGATTTGCAAATTCGCGGCGGAAATGTGTGGCGACACAACGCCTCTCCTTACCTGGGGAATCACTCCCACGCCACACTAATGGGTGCACTATATTTCTGCACATTTCATAGGCCATGGAATGGGCATTCCTATGCGATGCCAACGCTTCTATTACTTCGCCTTGTCAACCCCCGTTTTGCGATTTTTGCATTTTAAAGCCATTTAAGCCCAAATTCGTACTTTAAGCCTTAGAAGCATTCAATCATGTGAGTTATCTCTTTTTCATAAATATATCATAAAACACATGTAAACACACACAATTTGTTCTCAAAATATAGTAAAGTATGGGCAAAATATGGTTAAGGAACACGTAAATTCACCGTTCATCACCACCCCACGCTTAAACTATTATTCGTTCTTGAACAATCTACTACTTCCCTACTCAATTTTAATGAAAAAATTCAACCTACGAATAGGTCTACTTGCTTAGGATCATCGAGACAAATCAATAAGCTCCAATAATTCACGCATGCATATAAGGTTCAACATTAAAATGTCAAAGTTCAAAATCACTTAGAATCTAGAACTAACTCAACAAAACATATTTTTGGGTCAACATAAATCATATGAAATTTAGCAATCAAGATATACCAAAGTCTTACCATTGTTCCACTCAAATATTTGGAGAATTGCTCTTTCACACACAAGATATGTAACAATATAAACTTGGGCATAAAAAAATTAATTTCCACTCACTCTCCCAAAGAACTCAACATGCATGCAAAAGATGACCCATAGGCTTGCCCTTAGTGTTATACTCCACTAATATAGAACTTTGAATCAAAGATCAATTAGGACTTCACATGATTGTAATGTACGCTAAGGAATGGGTAGGAAGTATTTAGCCAACATAGTGACTAAGCTCCCTAAGTGCTTTGTGCTTTTACAACACTTTGATTTTTGTAGCATTTTCCTCAATCTTACATTTTTTTCTCTTATCCTCCTTTTATTTTTAAATTTATAGATTAGGTGACTAGTGGAGATTTTAAACATTAAACTCATTTTTTTTCTTTCTTTTCATTCATCAATTCAAAGCTCTATTTTTTCTTTCTCCACTAACATCACCCTCCTTGTCTAGCAAACTGCCCTTTTCTTTTCTTCTAATTTTCACACTTTTAGCTTTCTTTCCACTCTCACTTATGAACCTTTCATGCAAATATTTTCATTAAAGTGCTCTAGGAGTCATTTGGATCAAATAAAAATTAATAGAAAAAAAGGATTAAGCTTGTAATATGGTCATCAAAAGAATAAACTAAGACTCAAAATGGCTAACTAGGATAATTACATAAAGGTAGGTAGAATTGGATACAAATAGGCTACAAACAAACGCACATATCACTTCCTAAATTCAACATTCTTACTTCATTTTGCACACACAGGGCAAGTTCTAGACATCAATTTACAAACATGGAGTATATAAAAATTCCTCACAACACAATAACACAAATAGTTTCAACAATGGAAATCGAAGTTACGTAAGCACATGTTATCCATATTGTATGCATAACATAATTAAGCCCAATTTCAAGTACAAGAGTCAAGTTTCAAAAGATTAAGTGTTTATACCTTTTTATGTATTTTTAGTGAATCATGCAAAGTATCGATGATACATATAGTGAAACACCCTAAAATTCGGAAGGTCTCAAGTTCTTTCTTTTCCTAAAGACTAATTTTTCCTTAAGACGTCGTCATTAGGTCCATTATCGGGAAAAGTCATCACTCTATGACTAAAACTTAAAAAAAATATCTAGACCCACTAATTAGTTTTAAGGGACTAATCATAGGAAAGAACCAAAACCAAAAATTGATAAAACCCAAAATAAAATAAAACTACAGCTACCACAAAAGCGAGATAAGTCATAAACCCCAAAAACTGAGCCCCACCATGTAAATTTAGCAATTAAACATGCATGGTATAGTAAGTTTACTTATCTCACCCCACACTTAATCGGCAACACTATCCTCGGTGCTAAAGCAATAAAATATAAAGTAAAAAGAGTGAAAGAAGAATTCCCTGGACCTCTAATTCTCATCATCATTGGGAAAAACAGCTTCCCTCATCTCGAGTCCTCTTCGCCATTAGCGGTTATTGTCTCAAATAATTTTAGGACTATAAATTAATATAAAAAATACCACAGAGAAAATAAATTGAGAATTATATTTGGATCTGAAATTGCTGCACTGCGTCGCGCGGAGCAATGCGCCACAAAACTAACATGATGCTGACTCAAATGCGCAGCTTCAATTAATGCCAACTTTGTTTGTTGCTACCTTTGCTGTTTGGCAAAGTTGATTGGTAGCTAACTATTGAATATAATGATTGCTTCATCATGAGACAATCATTAGAGGTAATACTATTTTTCCTTTTTCTCTTATTAATTTAATTTTTTTGTTCCGCTTTTTATCCGTTTTTGCTCCAAATTATCTTGAATTGCCTCTAAGTGTTTGATTTAACATCGTGGCACAAAGTAAGTATCTTGATTACTCATACTTCATCAAGATGCACCCCTTAGGATGCCTCCAAAATACCTTATTTAATGTCGCGGCACAACGCACTTCTCAACATAGGATCCTTCCAGTTCTCCTCCTCCTTTTTAAATTATTCAATTTTGTTAACACCTGAAAGAATAAAACAACACTACAAAAAAATATAAATCGAATTAAATATTACTAGTCAAGCTTATACACCAATTAACT
The DNA here is from genome assembly GCA_018107945.1 of Datura stramonium. Taxonomy (NCBI): domain Eukaryota; kingdom Viridiplantae; phylum Streptophyta; class Magnoliopsida; order Solanales; family Solanaceae; genus Datura; species Datura stramonium. The sequence goes on from JACEIK010005806.1 coordinate 57,677, forward strand.
ATTTCAAAATCGTATTGTCCAGGCGGCTAAAATTTGATCACGCGCAAATTATACCTCGCTACCCTTGCAATTGAGTATAAAGTGATCGTAGTAAAATATAGTAATCAAATAAAGGTCGGGGTTGATCCAACGGGGAATGGCGAAATAATATGTGCTTGGTAAATAAGCTAATTTGCTAATCAATATTTCGGAAGAGAGGGGTTTTACCGAATACGGACAATAAAATAATGCTAAGAATTATTGAGTTGTTTATCAAATTACTAAGATAAAACTAGGATTGTGTTCCCCATGACTTCATAACTTAGTAAGTTTTAACTAGTGTTCTATCTTGGTGAATTTGGTGTAAGACTTATGTTTAGCACATCTAATATTTCTCGACTTAATGACTACACTTCTTTCCTCTCGGTCTCAAAATGCATGTGTTACGTGCGCCAATAGACAATAAATGCTTTTCACCCATCTCCTCTCGATCTCAAAAGTGTGTATATTCTATTTTTATAATAAGTCTTGACTTTAACTATCCTCGGTTAGAGCTCAAGTTAATTAGATGAGAATTATTTATCTCAAATTGCCATTGTTACTCTCTTTTCGTAACTTCAACCTCCTTGATGGGCAAGTTGAAGATCTGGGCATATTTCAACCTTTGCAACTATTTTGAAACTTTAATTAAGACAAAGGGATCAAAATACACTTAAGTTACCATTCAAGAATCACTATTTTATTATGCTGCATTCGCTAATCCATCATGGTTCCCACAAGTCTAGCCTAAGAGATTTAGCCGCTCATATTTATGAGAAAACAAATAGAAGATGTAGAAGAAATCATAATTAAATACTTACTTTAATAAATACTTGTTCAACAAAATCTCCAAGATAAAAGGTTCCACAAGAACTTGATGAATTTCCAATAAGAACTCAACTAAACTATTATAAGTATGAATTAATACCTTGATTGAATTGTAAATTCTAAAGTATGTTTCACATAAAAAAGAACACCTAAAAATAGAATTAAAGGGTATTTATAACGATGAAGTTAAGCCTTTGTTGTTCCTTCTTGGATTTGAATTAAGGTTTGCAGCTTCAGTTCCTAGTCGAATTGAGATTTGCAAATTCGCCCGAGCCCTAGACATGTGTGGAGACACCGCGCCTCTCCTTGTGCAACATCTTTGGCCGCCCTGCTTTGATTGGTGCCTTTGGATTGCTACGATGTTGCTTAGGCCATGGAGCGGGCATTCTGCATGATGCCAACTTCTATTACTTCACCTTATCGATCCCATTTTGCCATTCTTGCAATTTTAAACCCTCATTTAAGCCCAACCGTCACTTTATGCCTTCAAAGAATCTAATCATATGTATTTATCTCTTTTAAAAAAATATATCATAAAACACATGTAAACACACATAATTTATTTTCAAAACATAGTAAAGTAAGGACAAAAATATGTCTATAAAGACACACGTAAATTCACCGGAAATAAGTTGTTCATGGAGAGTGTATCGCGCCGAGGAATGGTAGAAAGGGTTGGTGAAGATGTCCATAGGCCCGTTGTTTGGGAGTTCACCTTATAGATTCGACGGATGGTGGTGTTATTATTCAATATGGGTTAGAATCTTCATTGGCAAGCAGTAGTTAAAGCGAGGCAAGATGAGGATTCTATCTTAGTGAAGTTGAAAGAAGCTATCCCAGGAATAAAAAAAAGTAGTGGTTTTTTCTCCTAAGGGGAATGGTGTACTCAGATATCAAGGCCCATTTGTGTATTTCGGCTATGGATGACTTGAGAGTGCAAATGTTGAGCGAGGTCATGGCTCTCGATACTCTATCCATCCGAGGTGCCACCCCGAGATGTACCGCGATCTATGAAGTCTATTGGTAAAATGGCATGAAGAAGGACATAGAATTATAATGATGTCAGATTGCCAGCGAGTGAAGGTTGAGCATTAGAGACCCTAGAGGTATGCTTCAACATATCAGCATTTTCAGTTGGAAGAGGAAAAAATCAATATGAACTTCATTACGGGTTGCCTCATACCCACAGATAGTATGACTCTTTATGGGTGATTGTGGACGGGTTGACCAAATCGGCACATTTCTCGCTCAATCTATACACAAATTCGGTAGGAGTTATGCTAGACTCTACATTTTGGGAGTTGGTTTGGTTGCATAGAGTTCCTTTGTCCATCATCTTAGATAGTTGTACTTTCTGTTCACTTACGAGTTTTGGAAGGCTACATTTTAGAAGGGCCTTAGTGCTCAGGTAAAGCTTAGCCCAACTTTTCACTCGCGAGAAGATGGTCGAGTAGAAGCGGTCTATTTAGACTCTTAATGACATGTTGAGAGAGTGTGTGATTGATTTCAGGGGTAGTTGGGATGATCACTTGCTCTCTGTTTAAGCTTGCCCTCTGATAATAGTTATCTCTCGAGTATTCGGATGGTTCCCTTTGAGGCTCTTTATGGGCGAATTGTAGATCACTATGGGTGGTTTGAGGTAGGTGTGGCTATGTTGATAGGGATGGGTCGGTTCATGAGTCTGTAGACTAGCTCATTAGGGAGAAAGTGAAAATAGCTCAAAGTCATCAAAATCTTATGCGGATGTTAGAAGAAGGTAAGCTTGAGTTTGGGAGTCGATGATTGGGTATTTCTAAAGGTGTCTTCCATGAAGGGAGTTATAGGTTCGGTAGAGAGGGGCTTAGTCCCAGATATGTTGGTCCTTATATGATTTGAGAGCGAAGTTGGAAAGGTGGCATATGAATTGGAGCTACCGGCGGACATCCGATTTTCATGTGTCCTTATTGAAAAAGTTCATTGTGACCCGGCTTTGAATTATTCGGTAGAGAGCCTTAGGGTGAGAGATAGCCTTACCTATGAGGAGGTTTCAGCGAGATCCTTAATCGTTAGGTTTGAAATTTGAGGAACAAGGAAGTAGCTTCAGCGATAGTGTTTTGGAGAAACCAACTTGTTGGGGGAGCTACATGGAAGCCGTAGATATGATAGGCTAGATAACAACATCTTTTACCTTCGAGGCTTAGTTCGGCCACAAGGTACCAATTTCCTCCTTAATACTCTATTAAAATTTCATGTCAATTTCATATCTCTCAGTTCCTATCATGTTATAGCATGCATGTTTGTCACGACTCGAACATGGGCGGATCGAAATGAGACAAAGAGCAGAGACTACCATAGTCGACCCATGACAGAAAATAACTTCTAACCCCAATCGATAAAAGCGGAAAATCAATCATGATAATCATAGTGGAAGTCTAAACATTAAAACATCGAATACAACGCTAGATACGGAAATTTGAATAAAGTCTATGTTTGAAAGCCTCTACGTCTAATGAATTTATAGGACAAGTGTCACGCCAGCCTTGGGGGTATGAGCGCACACAGTGCCCTAGAAGGACTGGACTATAGCGGTGGGCCAAGGCACATCGGTGCTGGCTAGCTCTATCTCGAGTTCCTGGAAACAAAGGGCTATAACGGTTGTAAACACGGCCTCGGAGCCATGCGGAGTCACATAGCCACTGTCTGTAACCACGGCTAACCGAAACATACTCATAATCAAAGCCTATGCGGGCAGACAAGGCCACCATATTTGTCTAGTCTTCGAGACTGACAATCTTGGAAAGCTACGTGTGGCAAGGTCACCACTCTTGACAAACTACGGCCATGTAGCTGACATAAAGGCGAAATACTAAACAATTATACGATTGCGGCCTCGTCGGCTCAAGCTGACCACGGGGAGATAATATACAATCGCAAGCCTCTATGAGTAACAATAGAAATGATCGGGACGGGCCAGAGCCTACCCATTCATGTATATCAAAGTGGAAAAGAGCTGCACCTGCGGAAATCGAGACTCGGATGGTGTGACTCGTAGGCGCATTTGGAATCACGAGGATCGCCTCCTCGTGCAAGTACACAGAGCCCAAATGTCTGACGCTTGCAGGCGTCAGTACCGCTGATATTGAGTATGCAAAACAAGCGAAATAACATAGCGAAAACAATTTGAATATAGATAGCATAACTAGCAAATCGTATGGAAGGAGATAAGCGGAATACGAAGTAGGCAGTATGAGCTGAATCATGCTTCTGTCTTTTGATAAGGCGGAGCGTGCACAGTAAGCGCAACGGCTATTTTGTCTGAGTAACTAGTATATAACACATAAATAGATATAAAAGTAGCAAGCAAGAGCCAATACCAACCCCGTAAGTAGGATGGCACCAAGCAAGCAAACAATCTAAATGCTACCCTACTAGGGTGAGAGCACGCAAAAAATAAGTCACTCCACTCATCTGCTCACACAGGAGCTCCTCTGCAGGCCCCACAGGTCTCACGGCTTGGGCCATAGCCTCGATATAAATAACCGTGTATGCAGTCGGAGAACTCTTGTCCTGGGCATAACAGATAAGTGCAGTTCCCAAAGAAACTCTCAACGGAATATCTGGCTTAAGAATTTGCTGCTCACTGGAACAAGTCAACAGGGAGATAACGTAAAGCTAGTCGAGCTACTATGGAAAAAGCTTCATCCCATCTTAGTCCAAAAATTTGGGGACGGCATGCCACCCCTCGGGTAGGTAAACCCACACCGCTCATTGGGCGTGCAGTTACCAACCCGGGCGGCGGATGCTCAATAAAGGGCCTACATACAACAGAATCTCAGCAATAAATAGCACATATAAATAGCAAGCATGTATAAGCTGAAAAGGTTATACGAAATCGATTTCTTATTCGACCTCTTTGTGTACTCTGCGATTCTTTGCGGTTATCTTTTGATTACGAAATTTTCATTAGCGGTAAGCTGTCGTAGCCAATATCTTATCTTTGTATCTGAATGGATTTGTCTGTAGCCATAAGCTATCTGTCTATCTAATTTTACTTTACTAATTTTATTACGAAAAAATTACATTTTCTTTTTTATTCTACAGCATGCTTGCTAATCATACAATAAGCTATCTTGAATCTAGAATGCTAGCTCACTTCCTTCGAGCGCATGCTTTACAACTTTGGTAGATACGATGCGGCAACGCAACAGTCTACTGGGCTTACTCAATTCTCAACATTCAACTCCAAAGAACTTAATTAGGAGTTTACTATGATTCTAGAAATTTAAGACTTACTAACTGAAGAACAACTTCACATACCTTAACCTTGACTTATCAGAAGCCCAGGTCGGACGAGGCTCTCGGTCGATTACTTTAGCTATTTCTCCCAAGCTTTGCATTCATATAGACATCAATTAGCACTTCATCTGATATTCGAAGGACGAAGCGTCACTTTTGATATAATTATGGCCCTAGCTTAGGCTTATCGAAACGATCGAATTTCTTTCTATTTTGAGGAAGTCAGGGAAGGAAGAAGTATTCGCTACGGCTAGGATCACATAGACACTAGTTTGGAGCAATTCTACTTACCTTAGTCAGGTAGCTCGACCGATTCGTCGTAGTTTTCACGAAACAAAATCCGTAAGAATTCTCCCTGTTGCTAAATACCTCGGTACTGAGGTTAATTTGAGTTTTAGACTACGTTTGTGAGCGTAATCAAACGATTATTTTTCTCTCCTTCGTCTTCTCTTTTCTCGGTTTAAAATTATTAAAGTGTTATAACATCACAAACCGAAGTTGGGGGCTTTATATACTTGAGCTGGAGATAGGCCCCGGCGTATCCTGAGAGCCAACGCGGTGGCCAACCTCCCCGTGACACGGTGCCATCGCGGAGGGCTCGGCCGGCGCCTTCGCGTGGTTACGATAGGGCCCTTTAGATTCGTCTTTTGCCGGGCCTTTTCCACAACGCATTAATGGCTTTCAAATATTCTTAACTAACGTGCGAGTAGGCCATCTAGATGCGAGTGAATCTTCTGAGGTGTAACATTCTCCCCCTAAGAACATTCGTCCTCGAATGGAAGCGGCTAATTTAGGACTTCTCAACTTATCATGACTTACTACTTAGGAAAATTTGTTAGTTTCCCCTGTAATATGGACTATACCAAAAACTGAAACGCGGAAAAGTCCATATAGGTACTCCACACAATACCTATAAAGTTCACTTGATAGCTAAACATCAATTATTCTCATTTCATACAAATACAACTATAGATCTTTGTATAAGTAATAATACGAGACATACATCTTTGGTAGGCCTGGAATAAATAGAGGAATATCTAGCTTTCATATCGTCCTCGGCCCTCCAACGTCATCTCCTCTCGGTTCTGTTACGCCTGATACTTTGATAGACGCTGATATCTTTAGTTCTCGATGCGATGCATGCATCTAGGATAGCTACGGAACCTCTTTGTAAACCGATTCTTAAGTAACACTGGATATCTGGTAGAATTGCTCTTAATGAGTCTCTAGCATTTCCTTAGCATGGATACATGAAGGCCCCGGATGAGCGATTCTAGTGCGGAGGCAAGTTCAGCTCATACGCCAACTTGGCCTATTCTTCTTGAATGCAGTATGGCCGGAACAAGGCAGGGGTAAATTGACTTACCTTTCTTGCCAAATCTCATCACCCCTTTCATCGGAGACACTTTCAAAATACCCAGTCATTCATGAATTCTAGGTTACCTTGTAGTATATGCATATGATTTTGGCGACTCACGTGCGATCGATAGGCGTTTTGATAAGCTTACTTTTCCTGCGGCTTGAACAATATACGCCCAATCAATGCGATTCTCCTATTTCAAACCAGCCAATCGGCGATACGCATTTCCGCCGTATAAAGCCTCGGCGCCATGCGAATAATAGAGTGATAGGCTGTTGTTATAAGCAAACTCGATTAAAAGGCAAATGGTCATCCCGGCTACCATAGAAATCTAGCACACACGCTCGCGGCTTATATCTTCGAGCGTACGAATGAGAATGCATTCGACTGTCCATGTACGAGGGTGGAATGCGGTACTCAAATTAATCTGCGTACCCAGGACCTCTACGAAGCAGTGCCAAAATCTAGTAGTAAATTGTGCTCCTGCATGCAGAATAATGGATGCGGCACTCAGTGATCGACTACTTCCGGATATACAACTCGGACCATAATCTTCGGTAGGAAGGTAGTTCTCCTTTGGCGGAAATGAAATTTGATTTGGTCAATGCGTAAACTATCACCCACATAGAGTCTTGTCTATGTCTAGTACGGGGGAGTAAATCACACTTGCAAAATCCATATTCCTTGCTTCCCACTTCGGAGAGGCATGGTATGTCTGAGTCAAACCACTGGTTTTCGATGTTGCTTTCACTGTTGGCCGGAGTTAGGACCTTTGGGCTACAAATTCGGCAATTTCTCTTTTCATACTTGGTCACCGAGTAGTTTTCTTTGATATCATGATACATCTTTGTTGCGCCCGGGGTGGAGAATGACGGCCCTTGATATGCCTCGTTCATAATCTGGCGGAGGCACAGAGCAAGCTTGGAACACATGGACGGGTCTTTACACGCGGCCTCCGTCTCTGTTACCTAGAGAAATACGGCGCTTTCCCAGTGAATATAATCTTTAAATTTAACTGAGAGTCGGGATCCTCATATTCATAGTTCCTTTACTTCCCACAACTAAGGATGACACGGCGGTGTTCGAACTACCGCTGCATTGTCCTCTGTTTACGCTACATGAATGGCTAGGCTAGCTAGCGATGTATCTCACGACCAATTTCAGCCTTTCAGTACATCGCCAAACTCCCATGGACCTACGATTGAGAGCATACGCTCACAACGTGGCTCTTCCGGGTGGTCTGAGAATATCACGTCGTAATCTTTTAGCAATTCCAACCCGCGTTGTCGCGATTCAACTCCTCACGGTGAAGATATGCGCAGAGCTCTTGTGATACGTGAAAATATTCACATGGACGCCATACAAATAATGTCTCAACATTTTCAAGGCGTGGATCGCTGGCTAACTCCCGGGTCGTGGGTAGGGTAGTTCTTTTCGTGTTTCCTCGGTATCACGGAAGCATAAGCGATCACTTTACCATGCTGCATCAACACACAACCCAACTAAGCGCGTGCATACGCAATATACGAATAACCGTACCTTGATGATGCTAACCTTTGGGGCGGAGGTTAATCGTCTTCCGGCTCACTGGAAACCTCTGCTCTCACATGCCTACATCCCTTTGAAACATTCTTTGCCTTCTGCGTCGGGTTTGGTCGGAAGGTGCCGGCGCTAGTAGAGAACCCTTCAACCTCTGCAATACCATAATCCCGAAGCCTACGGACTTCGATCGGAGTGGTAGGCCAAACCCATGATTTGGCTTCTTTTTATTTTAACGTGTCAACTTTGTATACCCGGCACTCCAGGCCACGATGTGCCCTAAGGCCCTCTTGAATTAAGCAGGAATTCACACTTGGAGAACTTAGTATATATTGGTGATCCACGAGGGATGCGGAGCCTTTGTCCCGCCAAATGAGTCAGGTGATGCAGCCGGAGCGAGAATGCACGAGGAATATCATCGATAAACACTATCACGAACGAGGTCAGTATGGTCTAAAAATACTATTCATCGGATCCGTGAATATTCTTTGGGGCATTCGTTAGCCCAAAGGACATGACTAGAAATTCAAAATGTCCTTATCGTGTCTGACGCCGTTTAGAATATCTCCTTCACGTACTCGAACTTTGGTGATATCAGGACCAGCAAGTCAATCTTAAGTATACGGCTCCACTAATAGCCCGATCAAATAAGTCATCTATTTTGGGAAGCGGGTACTTATTCTTCACTTGTAACTTTGTTCAAGCTGCCCAGGTAATCTATGCACATACGGAGTGAGCCATCTTTCTTCTTCAAAATAAAGCTGGCGTACCCCATGGTGAAGTACTCGGCTTTGATGAAACCTTTGTCCCAACAAATCTTTGTTGCTCCTTTATTCTACGAGTTCTGCGGGAGCCATACGATAAGGAGGAATTGATATCGGGCGAGTTCACAGTAACAAATCAATAGCAAAATCTATTTCCCTTTAAGGGGAATACCGGGTAACTAAATGCAAAACACATGGGGAACTCGTTAACGCAAGTCTGGGCGGAGTGTCGGAGATTACCTTTCGGACATCCACGAACCTACGAGGTGGTAAATACATCCATAGTTATCAATTTCCTTTGGAGATAGGAAATAAACCTACCTTTTCAGGCGTGTTTGTCTTGCCTTTCCACTCATAGCACCTCTCTGGAAAGTGGAGGTCGGACCGTCTTGGTCTGACATTACACATTGGCATAGCACGGCCTGCTTCAATCAGTACTCATTATGGCATCGAAATTACATCATTTCTAGCTCTGCAGGATCTCTCTTTTTGTGTGATCGGCGATCAGCAACCTCTACTTTGCACCCTCGGTAGATTCTGGCAGCTCTGATCGAGTCCACTTAGACGAATTGTGGATCGAAAGGCTGTAACAGTGCAGTGCAATGTGAACTTTCATGCCACAAATGGGGTAATATATGGCCAGTGGATCTGGATCGATCAATACATAGCGGGGCGAGGAACGAGATAGTCATCGTACACATTGCACTACATAAGGAGATGCCCCTCAAGTCATGTCTCCTGGTAGTGCATAAGTATGGTTTGAGCCGTGCACAGGCTAGAGGCCCCTGGTCTACCTTGGCCTCTGCCGGCTGAAAGGCCCGCTCCCATTGAGGCAGCGGGCTCATTGGCCTGTGGATCCACATCTGTTGTCTCTGCTCACACGACCTGCAGTCGGACAATCTCATCCCCGGGTACCCCTCGCATAAATATAACACCTGGAGGAGCCATATTTACAAGCTGCGAAATGTAATTCGTGCAGTAAGGGGCGGGGGTGAGTGCTAATGCATACCCTTTCTCCCCTTCTCTGCTTTGTGGGGATTCTCTTTGTTTTGGAAGCGCCTTTGAATAGGCTTCCCTCATCGCACATATCGCTTTCTGCTCTTCTTTGTGGTGGAGGTGGGGGTCTAGGGGATCTGTACGATGATCGGGCACAGGTCCTCTCTGAACTTCCCTTTGCATCTCGTCAGATCTATCTCTGCGGCGGTGTTCTGGCGGTCTGTCTACTGCTGCGGCGCATTTTGTCTAAGACCCTCAGTGGTCGAGCAAGGCCTGTACTCGGCGATATCCATATCCTCTGCAAATGCTTGTCGCGATCATACATGCCTCGGTATATTCGGATTCGGACCCATAATAAATACGCGAACTCTCGGCGGCATAGTATCCCAGCAAATCTTGGAGCATAACGGGCTAAGGAGTCAGGCGTAAAGCACTCGCGTGCGCTCCTCGCCCCACTCTAGATACGAGAAACTAATCCATCCGGGGCTGTCGGATCTCTCGTGGCAAAAAGTGGTCTAGAAGAAAGGCCTCAGGAAGGCTGGTCAGTCGGAGGAGTAAAATCGCTCCCTCGGGACCTTTCCCAACTCATTGCCACAATATAGCTATATCCGTAACAAAACCTTTGCCCGGCTCAACGGACTCTGAAGGGTCACATGCATAACTCGGAATATCCTCTGCGCGATCTAGAAAGTCTGAGGGTCCTGCACGTCGACCACATGTTGTGGGGACCCGGTGCGAATTCAGGACTGCAGGCTGGCGTGACCCACACGAAGACTACCACTTGCTTTATAGGTGGCGCTAGCGGCGGCTGTGCGGCCATCATCGTGCCATCATAACTACGGCGCTACGAACCTCTGATTTGATGGCGAAGGCAGGGCCATCGGGGGCGGTGTAGTGCCCGGCCTCTCTACGATGTGGGGGGAATTCTTTGAGATGGGCACAGTGATGAAGCCTCTATGTCGCCCTCGGATCGGGCCGACTCTGTCTGAATGCGGGCATCCTGCTAATGCCTTCTCTCTTTGTTGTCTAGTCTTACTTTTGTGGCGAGGGTGTATTGTCCCCGCCATTCTTATACGTAGACAAAGAATACGATAAGTTTAGGGACTAAACCTATCTTGTACCACTCTATAGCACGGCCCGGCGAAAGAAGAGTAACCATCTATCATTCATGCGCGGCCTCACCTTACCATAGTATGTAGTGCACAACACATCTATAGACAAGACTCTGCTGGCTTACGAGACTCCACAGGACACGACTGCCTACATTACAAGTTTTGTCATGCCCTTGAGGAGTATGGCCCAGCTTTCAGTCTGCTGAAGGGCCTGTTTACTAAGCGGTGAAGTAGAGGCACATCGGGTGCACAGCTAGCTCTATCTCGGGTTCACCCAGGAAACAAAAGGAGCTGCTCTGCTTGGTGTAAACCCTGACCTCAGCCCATCGGGCTATGGCCGCTGTATCGTAACCACGGCTAACCGAGAAACATACTGTGTCGAGGAACCTATGCGGGCGTGAGGCCACCCATGCTGTCTAGTCTTCCGAGACTCAACAAGGAAATCTTGAAGCTACGTGGCCAGGCAAGGTCACCACTGCGGCAAGCTACGGCCCACACGACCAACATAAAGGCAGAAATACTAAACAACTATACAGCTGCACGGCCTCGCGGCTGGCTCAGGCGACCACGGGGAGATAATATACAATCCGCAAGCCTACATGAGTAACAATAGAAATGATCGGGGCGGGCCACAAACCTACCCATCTTGTATATCAAAATGGACAACTCAACAGTAGTGGAATCACGAGGATCGCCTCCTGTTGCATTTTGTAGGCAAGTAATGCGGTATCCCACATTTTGTAGGCGTCAGTCTGCGTGATGCCGAGCCTTGGCGAAATATAACATAGCGAAAACAATTGAATATAGATAGCATAACTAGCAAATACGTATGGCGGGAGATAAGCTTGAATCGAGTAGGCGGTATGGCTTGAGATCATGCTTTAAATGCTGATAAGGCGGAGCGTACATGTATGACTGACTGCTTTGTCTAATGCTAGTATATAGCACATAAATAGATATACAAGTAGCAAGCAAGGACAATACCAACCCCCATAAGCCCGGATGGCACCAAGCAAGCAAACAATCTATATACCCCTACACAGAATTCGAAACACGCCAAGTAAGTCACTCACACATCTTGCTCACCGGAGCTCCTCACAGGCCCCACGGGTCTCGGCGGGCCATAGCCTCCGATATAAATAGCAGGTAGCTGCAGTCAGGAGGACTCACCCCATGCAGAAGCGTAGCAGATAGGATCTGGTTCTCCGGAACTCTCAACGGGGCTATACGAGAGCCGGCTGCTTTGCTCCTGGAGCGAGTCAACGGGAGATAGCGCCAAAACGTCGAGCTCTTATGGGGGAAAGCTTCATCCCATCTTCGTCAAGATGGGGACGACATGCCACCCCTCGGAGTACGACGTAAACCCACCGCTCAATGGGCGACACGATTACCAACTCGGGGCGCGAGGACGCTCCAGCTAAGGGGCCCTCACGCCCTGTGAAGTCTCAACGAAGCAAATGGCCGCGTATAAATAGCAGCATGTATAACTGAAAGGTTATACGAAATCGATTTCTTATTCGACCTCTTTAAATACTGCGATTCTTTGCGATTATACGATTAAATCTTTCTTTAAATGATGGCTAATGCGCCTTGATATCTCGTCTGTACGAATGGCTAGTACGTAGCCATAAAAGCATGCTGTCATACGATTTTACTACTAACATTTATTAAATGCTTTCTTTTTATTCTACAACATGCTTGCTAATCATACAATAAGCTATACGAATGGAATGCTAACTCGCCCTTCGGGCGCATAGCTACTAACTTTCGAACTGGATACGATACGGCAACGCAGCAGGAATCTACTAGACTTACTCGATTCTCAGCATTGACACGAGAACTTAATTACGGGTTTACTTTACATGATTCTAGCTAAGACTTACTAACTATTTGAAGAACAACTACATACCTTAACCTCGAGTTATCAGAGCCCAGGTCGGACGAAGGCTCGGTCGATACTCCAGCTATTTCACCCAATTGCATTCATATAGACATCCAGTGGCACTTCATCTGACGTTATTACGAAGGACGCGTCACTTTCGATATAATTATCGTCTAAACTTAGGCTTATCGGAAGACGGTGAGAAACTTTGCTATTTTTCGAAGTCCCGAGGAAGGAGAGGTATTCACTTTACGACTAGGAGCACATAGACACTAGTTTGGAGCAATTCTACTTACCTTAGTCCATTAGCTCGACGATTCGTGGCCGTATTGTAACAATCCGTGAATGCTCCTCTTTGCTAAATACCTCGGTACTTTGAGGTTAATTTGAGTTTAGACAACGTTTGGCGAGGCGTAATCAAACGATTATTTATTCTCTCCTTCGTGTTTCTCTACGTTTCTCACGGTTTTACGGAAATTATTAAAGTGTTATAACATCACAAGCTAGAAGTGGGGCTTTATACTTTGGCCTGGACAACCCCAACGTGTCACGAGCCAACGCGGTGGCCATCTCAGTGACACGGTGCCATCGCGGAGGGGCTCTTCACGGTGCCTTGGCGGTGGTTCGATAGGATTTTAAATCCATCGTCCGATCTTTTCCCGGGCCTTTTCCTAGCATGTATGGCTTTCAAATATGCTTAACTAACGTGCGAGTAGGCCATCTAGATGCCGGGAATCTTATGGGATGTAACAACAAGACCTCAACTAACTCTCTAAGTCTGAAACTGAAAATATGTAAACATAACTAAATAGAAAGGGGCCCTCAATAGATGAGGATTCACCACTAGAGACTGGATGCTAACTCTGGAATGGTCTAGTGATGGGGCTAAGTCTGGACGTCGGAGCCTGTATCATAAAATGATACAATATAGAGTATGTAGTCAGTATGTGGAATGTACTGAGTATGCAAGGTAAGTAAAATCTCTTAATTAAGTAAAATCATTTAAAACATGCATAACATAAAACATAATCAAGATAAGAATCTGAGAGTAGGACTTGCATGCTATTTTTGAAATCACGATCTGAACATAACTAAACATCATAACTGATTCGAATGACCCAAAACTGAAATCTGATTATCATAAGTAAAGTTGAACACTGAGTCAAACCTGCATTAGAAAAAAAAATATACATATATATACATCATGAATGATAAACATGCACAACTAAAATCACGAGAAACAATGGGCGACTCGTCATATAACCGACATTACCACGATAAAGCTTACATGGTCCCAACTATCACACTCAAGTGGATAGAGCCGTCCAAAGCCTTGCCAGGGCGAAGGACAGTGCCATGATATCGATATCAAGCTCAAGGCCCCTTGGTAGGGGAAGTTCACAAGGGAGGTCCCAAAGTATATATGTAAATCTACGTTGGCGCGTAGTTCAAGTCACAGGGTTGACTGGCCTTAGCATACACGGTGCTAGACATTACTCCCAAAAACATGCATTTTCTCTCCATCATGTTTCAACAAAGCTGAACCACCGTCTAGTGACAAAGATGAATAAGTACATACATGCATAAATCTGAAATCATAAGATGAGGAGTCTTGGCTCAAATCATACCATAAGTTGAATAAAATTGGGAGTCTGGACTCCAAAATCATATGGTAAGCTAATTGATATGAAATCATAAATCATACTTGAGCATATGGGCTTGCCCAATACTTAAACATGCTTTACTTGATTCTCTTGAAAACATGATCATGAACATGGATATCTTGAAAACATGTTTTTCATCAAAAATATCTCATCACACTTGAACATACATCATAGATCTCAATTTTTCATGAACTCCCAAGGATGGGCATTATAATTTATAAAACTTGAAAACATGATTTATAATTGAAAATATCATAAAACTTGCCCATAGATAATAATTGAATAATAGAAACATGCTTAGATCATACCCATGGTAGAAACTTAGGAAATTTATGCATTGGGTTAAAACCCCATAGGATCAACATATAGATATTCATGAATTAGAGAGGGATTGGGCATGGGTGTGAACAAATTCACCTATTCATAACCCTACATACCTGAAAGGGTCTGATTACATAAATTCCTTGATATCCCAAAGAGAATTGAGGAAGAACTTGTAGAAAACATAGATTTGATCACCTTCTAAACCCGCAACTTGCATGCATGAATGTGAATGAGCCTAGAATAAACTTACCCCTCTTAAAACAACCTATTTCAAGCTTAAAACAACGTAGCTTAGGACCCTAGGGCTTAGGAATGACGTAAATATCCTTAATGAATTTCTTGGAAAATTTGTTTTGCCAGTGACAACGGATGTCAGAACGTTCCATTGCAAGCTCCCACGGTCCGTTACTACTCCTTATTTTACTAATTTAATTCAGGTCTCAGATCCCCCACCACGATCAGACAGGACGGGTCGTTTCTAGCTCCAATGACTCGATGTTGCCTATCGTCGTCACCACTGCCTTAACCTGGGATCCCTTTAAATGGATGCTGACAATGACCCATTGTTTCCTACAATGGATCGTTACTAGACCCATTACTTCCCACTTCAAACCTGCAGTACTGTTACACCCCATAAAATTCTCGACACATAGAAGGCCTATTCGCATGTTGGTTAAGAGTTTTTGAGTGCCACACATGCTAGAAAAAGGCCCGGGGAAAGACCGGATAAGAAACCGTCGATCCATCGCGGAAGGAGCCGGGGCAGAGCCCCTCCGCGATGGCAACATGTCACGGAGGTAGGGCCTCCGCGTTGGCCCCGTGACACGTTGGCCCTGTCCAGGCTCAAGTATATAAAGCCTCCAACTTCGGTTTATTTCATTTAACTTTCATAAAATCTAGAAAAGTCGCGAGAAACAGAGGGTACGTTAAGGTTTTGATAATTATCATTCGATTACGCCATCAAACGCGGTACAAACTCAAATTAACCTCAGATACCGAGGTATTTAGCAGCAGGGAGCATTCCTACGAATTTAGTTTCGTGAAATTTGGGCGACAAATCATCGCGCTACCGAGCTAAGATAAGTGAAATTGCTCCAAATTAGTGTCAATGTACTCCTAGCCTTAAAGTGAGTAATTCTCCCTTCTGGACTTTCGAGAAATAGCAAGTTTTCGACCGTCTTTCGATAAGCCAAAGTTTGGGCTATAAATATATCGAAAGTGATGTTTTCTTCCAG
>JACEIK010005806.1:75398-102418 GCA_018107945.1 Datura stramonium
TGGCTATAGGCCCAGTCGCCCGGAGGCTGTATTTACAGCCGTTATATAGCCCGTTGTTTCCAGAAATCTGAGATAGAGCTAGCCAGGCACCAGATGTGCCCAGGCTCACTAGTTAGCAGTCCAGGTCCTACTAGGGCACCAGGTGCCAGTCATACCCCCCAAGGCGGGGCGTGATATTTTTCCCTCGGGTGTTGGGGGACGCAAAGGCGACGGAGTTCATTAATTTGAAATAGAATGACATGACTATCTAGGAGTACTCATTGGAGTTTACTCGGCTATCCATGTATGCACCGGAGATGGTAGCCGACCAGCGGACCCGAGTGAGTAGGTTTGTGAGCGGAGTGTCAGACTCCTTGGTCAAGGAATGCAGGACTGCCATGTTGCACAGGGACATAGACTTCCCATGCTTGGTGATATTTGCACAGCAAATGGAGGAAGAACAGGTGAAAGAGAAAGAGATAGGGGCAAAAAGAGCTAGGACTGAGATCTAGAGTTCTCCTAGTAGAGGTCGAGTGGTGGATATCGCTCACGTTACTAGCAGAAATCATCAGCCCTAGTACCTTCGATAGTCAGTGTTTCATATCAGCACAAGGTGAGGGAGATTACATACCCATTGTGTATGAGATGTGGAAAGCACCACTTAGGAGTATTTATGGACGGCTCATATGTTTGTTTTTATTATGGCAAGATGGGCCATAAGCACCGAGATTGCGCAGCAGCTAAGCAAGGAGAGAGTAGATTCTCAGCTACCTCTTCAGCAGCTCCGATAGGCCGCCCATTTCAGTACGGAGCATCCTCAATTCTGGGTGGCGGGCATCGTCAAAACCGCTCCTATGCTATAACATCATATCAGAATAAGGGCAAGGCGCCGGTAGTGGCCACATGTATGTTGTGAATCTTGTATTACCCTTTATATCATGTCACCCCAGTATTGAATAAGAAGCATTGTTGTAATTGAAAGAAGAGATTGTATATGGGTAATGTGAATAGCTGTTAGTGTGAGGCTTGTAGTGAAGGTTAGCGGTGGAAGAGAAGCTAGGAGTTGTAAACTAGCCTAACTTTAAGGAATATTCAGGAGCCTTAGAATGATGACTTTAAGCTAAGGGGGAGATAGTGAGCATGTGAAGTAAGTTAGACCTTGAGAATTCTAGTAAGGGGGTTCCAGCCTTAGCAATTGTGGTATGTCGGTCTCTTCAGGTTTAGATAACCCCCCTTGTATTGCGGTTAAAGTTAACATATGTCTATCCCTATGTGTAGATTCCCGAGGTTTAGAGTTAACTGCTTCAGACAGTGATGCAAGTCTTTCCCTATGAGTCCTTATTGCTCATTTTTGTGTTATGAATTAGTTATATGTGTTAACTCATGTTTTCTAATGCAGTCAACTCGAACTCAGTCTTTAGACGTTGTTTGTCAAATCAGTAAAGTCAGATTATCTCATATATGTGCTCAGTTTTAGATGTCCCAAATAACTCGTGCTCAAGAATTCCTTACCCTCAGCTAGATTAGATATTGTGAATCCTAGCTTAATATTGAGAAGTGATTTGAGAATAAAGAATCAGTCTGCATCAGTGTTGTGCCGAATAAAAAGGGGAAAGAATTCTTTTCGCTTTTCTGTCTAGTTCTATGTTGGTTTCATGTTCTTCAATTTCCCTTGAGCCATGGTATTCATGATAGATGTGGATATTTAGATTTGGTGTATGAGGTCGTTCCGGAGTTAGATATTTCGTTGGTGTTAGCTAAGATTGATTGATATTGGGATGTCAGTTTTGTCTCTATCTTTTAGTATGTTCAGCCAACATTTAAGGACAAATGTTCCCAAGGGGAAGATATTGTAATACCCCGGAAAAGCCTAAGAGTAGACTTGGGAGTTAAAAATTTAAAACTGCTGAAAATTGAGGAAAAGTTGTAGGACGAGAGGTGTAGAAACTCGTGGTTGGAAACCACGAGCCGTTGTTGCTAGTCATGGTTTTAGGAGTCCAGGTGGAAGGGGAAGCAACGACCGACATAAATACTTGTTGGTACCTCTGACGGGTCGTTGTAAGTGGTTGTGGGTTGGAGCCTTGGGTTTTCAAGTGGTGGCAATGGATGGTTTTAACGGGCCGTTAAAGCTAACAACAACCCTTTTTGTTGATCGTGGAAAGGAAGTCAAGGGCTGGTCCAGTTTGGGTGACGAAAAGAAACAATGAGTCGTTTGTTCTAGCAACGACTCTTCATGTCAGTCTTTGTTTGGGCTATCCAGTTAAGTAACCAGTGCATCTAACAAATGTGTGTGACGAGTCGTTAGTTCCTCTAACGACTCGTCCTATCGATCTTTGTTTGGTGAAGCTGAAAGTCTGAAGGACGTCTAGTGGAATCCAACGGTTGGTGACGACGAGTAGTTGTATGAGACAACGAATCGTCTTGAGGGTCGTTGGTTCTAGTTCGGGAAAATTTCAGGTTTTTCTCAAGCGCAGTTTGGTAAAATCCTATGCATCCAGCTTTAAAGTAACGTTGTTTTGGGTATTGTTTGGGACGTTTTAAGGGTTTCTTCAAGTCTAAACTCTCATTCTCTTAAGATATCTTCTCAAACCCTTCTTCCTACTCTCTTACAAGATTCAAGGGTTTCCTTCAAGAGCTTTAAGGTGCAATTTAGAGTGGAAACGCTTCTACCAGGTATACGAGTTTTTCAACAAGGATATCCCTCCATCCTTGTGCCCAAATATGTTTTCATTAAAGACCAGATTTCAATAAATCTAGCAAAGCATGATCTAGCGCTTTGTGTTATAGGTAGATTTCTTTTATATTCCTCATAAATGCTAATATCTACTGTGATTATAAGATTATTGGTGATATAAATTAATGGGTTGCTTTGAAATGTGGATTATATGTTAGGAATGAAAGAGTGTAGTATGTTCTTCATAAATTGGCTTGAGTATTGAATAGGATTTGTTTATTGCTCACTCGATTATCATAGTAGTTCATGAACATGATGAAATTGTGGAGATATTGTGTGATTAACCCTAATAACCCCATAATTTCGATAATAACTATGTTGGGATGAGTTGGAGTTTGTGGGTTTGTGAAATTGAAAGTAAATTAGGTATCATCATCATGTTTCAAATTTAATTGATTGGGTATGATTAGATTGAATTTATATTGATGGATTGTGAAACTTGGGCGGATTCTAAATTTTTTTTCCTTACAAAAATTGTTTTTCCAAATTTTTGAATCTGAAATGCCCATGGATGAAAAGTTCGTAAAAGAAGTGATATATGATAAATGTGAGATGATAATGAGGTTGATGATAAAAGGTATGTTTCTAAAACTACCCATGATTATGTCTTTGTTTTCAAAATGGATTGATTAGATACAAGTATGACAAATCTTTGGGTAATACCCATATGTCTATTTAAAATGATGATTTTTCCGAAATAAGCTTACCACATTGTTTGACGCGAATCCTCCAAATTTTATAAATGTTAGCTTGTGGTATGTTTTGAAATAAATGAAGCCGTGCATCTTTGATAAAGTATGGGTTGAATCTATATATCATGCATGACCTTATGTCGCATGTTGGATGAGATGAAGTCGGAATTATGATGTTGTGATAGTATTGTGCATAATTTGAATCTATAGCATGCCCGTTAGTGTATGATGTTCAAAGTAAATATTAAGTTGGTTACGTGATGATGTGAACTATGATGATAAAGCATGTGCATAATATGACAGATTGTTGAGCCTGTGTGCAATAAGAAATAGCTCAGGTCCTTTAAAATGTGTATTGTATGATGAGAGTAGTGAATGATTTTGTCTCTGATTATATGTTGTAATTTAGACTAGCTTTAGTCAGTCGGGACTCACATCCCTAGTCACTAGTTGAGTATGTCCTCTCTTAGTCAGTCGGGACTCACATCCCTAGTCCCTAGTGGAGTATATCTTCTCTTAGTCAGTTTGGACTCACATCCCTAGTCTCTAGTGGAGTATTTCTAGCCTTAGTTTGTCGAGATTCTCCTTAGCCGAGAATGTTTCCCTTGGTCAGCTAGCAACTCTATATTAGAGCATTCTTTCCCTTAGACAGTCAGGGAATTCCTCTAACCAAGACGTATCCCTTAGACAGTCAAGGACTCTCTCTTTGACAATCAGGGACTCTGTTTTATATCAGTCACAACATTGTACCTCTGTATTATTTCCGTTTGTTTTATTTTGCGCATCAATTGATCTTATGTTATTGAATATCCCTATAAGTGATTATGTTATTATGTATATGTAAAACTCATNTATAAGATTGTTGTACCTCCTTTCAGTTATATTACTATTAATGTGTGTTTAAATTACATCCTCTTGGTATATTTGTATGTTTAGTTTAATTATGCTTCCCACATGATCGGTACATCCCAAGTACTGACTGCTCGCCTTCTTGTGCTATATTATTTCATGATATAGATTCAGGTTTCTAGACTCAGACTCGTGGTTAGATATGCTTCATCCTATCTCAGGTTATAGTGGTGAGTCCTAATCTTACGAGGGTGTGATTTATGTTTCATTTTCCTTATGTTTTAGTTTCAGATTTTTGGAGTTAGTTGGGGGCTTGACCCAGTAACTCGTCAGTTTGGTAAGAAAGCTTTCAGACTTGTCTAGAAAATTTCAGTGTTGTATCTAAGTGTTAGTAAGTTTTCCTTATGGTTTATATTAGATTATTATTATTGCTTCTACTTATCAGTTTTGTTAGTCGTTTCTCATGATAAGTGTATTCTATGATAATTCCATGGGTCGACATGGAGCCTCACGGGGTTCCTTGTCTCATGTTATAGCCAGAGTGTGAACTCGGGCCGTGACATATTTCTCCTGCGACCATAGGGATATAGGCATTAGGGTTCTTGGGAAAGTTCTTTGATGCTCGGGAGAGTTGCAAGAAATGGGATAGTAACTTGCAACTAGCAACTAGCAACCTTAAGAAGAATCAATCTAGTTAATCAAGTCTCGAAAACTCAACCTGAAGCGAAAGTGCCATTTCCCTAGATTTTCATCATCATTTGAAGTACCAACAAGCTTGCAACAATCTTAGTTTAATAGTTAAATTTACATTTCAAGTTTTATTAGTTTAATCTCCAAACCACTCCCCAATTTTATTTGTATTTTTCTGAATAGTGAAGTAAAGTGTTAACCTTAAGAGATTAATCTGACAAGTCTCTAAGGGATTGATATTCGAAACTTCACTATCCTATATTAAATGATGACCACATGCGCTTACGTGCGCTTGGGCAACATCAATTATCTTTCGTGACTCCTTATGTTGCTGTTGGTTTTAGTGTCAATTTCGAAATCTTGTCAGAATCCTTTTCAGTCTTTATTCCGATCGGTGAGTCAGTTTTAGCTCGAAGGATATATAGAAATTCCCTTTCTCGATTCTTCAAAAAGTCACTTCAACTGACTTAGTGGAGTTAGATATGACCAACTTTGATGTTATTTTTGGTATGGATCGGTTTCATGCTAATTATGCCTCGGTTAATTGTAGAACCCATGCGGTAGAGTTCTTGTTCTCGAGTGAACTAGTTCCAGAGTGGAAGGGTAGTTCAGCTATGCCTGTTTGTTGCTTTGTTTCCTACCTTAAGGCCATAAAGATGATTTACAAGGGTTGTGTATACTATCTAGTTCGAGTTAAGGATTCTACGTCTGAGTCCCCAATTCTTCAGTTAGTTTCTGTTGTATGTCAGTATCTGGAGGTGTTCCCAGATGATCTGCCAGGAGTCTCTCCCAAATGGGAGATTAAATTTGGTATTAATCTTCTCCCTGATACGTAACCCATATCAATTCCTCCTGCAGAATGGCTCCAGCCGAGCTAAAGGAGTTTAAGGAGTAGTTGAAGGATCTCCCAGATAAGGGTTTCATCAGGCCTACTTAGGGAGAGTGACATTTTGAAGACAACTTTTAGGACTCGGTATGGTCACTATGGTTTTGTAATTATGTCTTTTGGACTAACAAGTGCTCCTATAGATTTTGTGGACTTGATGAATAGGGCGTTCAAGTAGTATTTTGATATGTTCATGATTGTCTTCATAAATGATATCCGCATATTCTCTCAGAGTGAGGAGGAGCATGTTTCTCATTTAAGGATTGTGTTGCAGACTCTCAAGGATTGCCAGTTGTTTGCTATATTCAGCAAGTGTGCGTTTTGGCTAAACTCAATAGCATTCTTGGGCCATGTGGTGTCTAGTGAGGGTGTACAGGTGGACTCTCAGAAGATAGAGGCGGTGAAGAATTGGCCTAGACCTATCAACCCTACAGATATTAGGAGCCTTATAGGTTTAGTCGGCTACTACTGGAGGTTTGTAGAGGCATGTTCATGCATTGAAGCACAGTTGGATAATTTGACCTAGAAGAAGGTCAAGTATTAGTGGTCTGATGCTTATGAGAAGAGGTTTCAAGATTTAAAGACTCGAGTCACTTCAGCCCCAGTATTGACCCTACTAGAGGGAACGAATGGTTTCTTTGTTTATTGTGATGTCTATAGGGTCGGTCTGGGTTGTGTGTTGATGCAGCATGGTAAGGTCATTGCGTATTCCTCTAGACAACTTAAGACTCATGATAAGAATTATCCGACGCATGACCTAGAGTTGGCAGCTGTGGTGTTTGCCTATAATATTTAGAGGCACTATTTGTATGGGGTGCATGTGGATGTGTTCACAGACCACAAGAGCCTTTAATACATGTTTACTCAGAAGTACCTAAATTTGTGCCAATGTAGTGGCAGATGCTCTTAGTAGGCTGTCCATGGAAAGTGTGTCTCATGTCGAGAGTGGGAGAAAGAGTTGGTGAAGGATGTCCAAAGGCTTGCTCGTTTAGGAGTTCGCCTTATAGATCCCACGTATGGTGGTGTTATTATTCAAAATGGATTATAATATTCATTGGTGATGGAGGTTAAAGAAAGGAGATATGATGATCCTATCTTAGTAAAGTTGAAAGAAGCTATTTGAAATTAGAAAGTAGAGGTTTTCTCCAAAGGGGGAGATGGTGTGCTCCAATATCAGGACCGATTGTATGTACCGGCAGTAGATGACTTGAGAGAGTGGATGTTGAGCGAGGCTCATGTCTCTCGATACTATATTCATCCAGGTGCCACCAAAATATACCATGATCTATGGGAAGTCTCTTGGTGAAATGGCATGAAGAAGGACAAAGCATAATTTGTGGTTAAGTGTCCGAATTGCCAACAGGTGAAGGTTGAACATCATAGACCTAGACGTATGCTTCAGGAAATCAGCATTCCTACTTGGAAGTGGGAAAAGATTAATATGGACTTTATCACATGGTTGCCTCATATGCGCCGACAGTATGACTCTATATGGGTGATTGTAGACAAGTTGACCAAATCAGTCCACATCCTACGGGTCAAAACTATAGATTCAACCAAGGATTATGCTAGATTCTACATTTGGGAGTTGGTTCGGTTTCATGGAGTTCATTTTCCATCATATGAGATAGGGGTACTCAGTTCTCCTCTCAATTTTGGAGATGGTTTCAGAAGGGACTTGGTACTCAGGTGAAGCTTAGCATAGGTTTTCACCCGTAGACAGACGGTCAAGCCGAGGGGGCCATTCAAACTCTCGAGGACTTGTTGAGAGTGTGTGTGATTGATTTCAAGGGTAGTTGGAATGATCACTTTCTTCTCATTGAGTTTTCTTACAATAACAATTATCACTCTAGCGTTCAAATGGCTCCGTTTGAGGCTCTTTACAAACGGAGATGTACATCACCTATTATATGGTTTGAGGTGGTGAGTCTATGTTGATAAGGCCAAATTCAGTTTATGAGGTTATGGAGAATGTATAGCTTATCGGGGAAAGGTTAAAATTAGTTCAAAGTCATCGATAATCATGTGCGGATGTTAGGAGGAGAGAGCTTAAGTTCGAGGTCGATGATGAAGTGTTCCTGAAGGTGTCTCCCATGAAAGGAGTTATGAGATTTGGTAAGAAAAGGAAGCTTAGTCCCTCATATATTGGTCCTTATAAAATCCTAAGGTGAGTTGGCAAGGTGGCATATGAGTTGGAGCTACCAGCGGAGTTAGCTTTGGTGCACCCAGTTTTTGATGTATCTCTGTTGAAAACGTGCATTGGTGATCAACCTTTTGTTGTTTTGGTTGAGAGAATTGGGATGAAGGATAGCGTTACCTATGAAGAAGTTCCGGTTGAGATCCTTGATTGTCAGGTTCGAAAGTTAAGGAACAAGGATGTGCTTCAGTGAAAGTTTTGTGGAGAAATCAGCTTGTTGAGGAAGCTACGTGGGAAGCCGAAGCAGACATGGTGTCTAAGTACCCACATCTTTTCCCTTCTGGTTCAATTTTGACATGAGGTATAAGTTCCCTCCTTAGTACTTTACTCAATTTCATGTCAAGTTTATGTCTCTCAGTTCCTTTTATGTCATAGCATGCATGTATGTTTCATAAATTTAGTTCACTCATATCAGTCCGGAGTCAGTCACTCCATTAGTTTTTCAGCTATGGTTATTCAGTTTTGGGATTGCAGTTCTTTCCCTAGCCTTTCAGTATGCTTAATCTACATTTGAGGTCAAATGTCCCCAAGGGGAGATAATGCAACTCCTCAAAAGTTCCTAAGATCATACCAGAGGGCTGAAATAGAGAAAACAAGAAAACTTGCACCAGCTCACAAAATGAGTCATTGTGTGACTCATCAAGTGACCGGACGGGTCATGGTGTGACCCATTAAGTGTGCAAGTTGGTGAAAAAATGGAGTTTCAGGGAGTCTTAATGACTAGTTAAGTGACCTGTTAAGTGAGAAGAATCGTCAATTGAGGCATCAAGAGAAAATTAGAAAATTTGAGAAGAATCAGCGAGTGACAACGGGTCAAGTGACGACCTATCAAGTCTCCCAACGGGTTGTCCAATCACTTGTTGGGTCTGGCAGTAAGTAATTTCCTGTCGGATCATTAAGGGTGTGTTCATAATTTTTAAGTTTCTAAATCCTAAACTAAGTCATTTTAAGTATCCTAAAGGGTGTTTTTAAGGGTTTTAATCATTCTAAACCCTTATTCTACTCCTAACATCCTAAGTGAATGTCAAATCCCTTCAAGATCAAGACTATGACTAATACCCTTATTTGGCACAAGAATAATCCTTTTAAAGTGTCTTTCCTTCTTTGGAGAGCTTTAATAGCCTAACTTCCTACTAATGAGAAGATTATCACCTTTGAAAGGGAACCTAATGAATGTTCTTATTTCTACAGACTTGGCATGGACACTATTGAGCACGTTTCTCATCTGGTCTATTTGCTGCAAACATTTGGAATTTTTTTTAGATCTGTTGCGCATTTGACAGAGACCTAGTTTTTTAGGGAGCCTTCTTATAACTTGGTGGACTACTAAGCATAATAACAATGTTCACAAAATTATTTTACATGCGACTCCTATTATTGTGTGTTGTAATATTTGGAGAAATAGATGTGCTAGAAAATACGGGGGCAAAAAGTCAAACTCAACAAGAGTCAAGTACGCTATCTTCAAAGACATCTCCAACTTACTTGCTTCCACTTTTCCATATATCTCTTGGCATTCTAATTGGACATAATTGAGTAATTTTGTGGAAAAGTGTCAGCATGAAACTATGGTGAACAAGATCCATTGGAACAAATCTACTCACCCTATAGTAAAACTCAATACAGAAGGGAGCGCAATTGAAAATCCAGGAAACACAGGGGCTAGTGGCATTCTTAGAAATTGCAAAGGGCATTTAATTTTTGCTTTTTCTACCCCCTACGAATTGGCATTAACAACTAGGCAGAGATTCAAGAAGCTATTTATGGGCTTCATTAGTTCATTCAAAATGGAAATAATATGGTCATTCTATAGGTTGATTCTGAACTACTCAAGAAATTGCTCAATAACAACACCAAACCTCCATGGAATATCCCGAGATTCATCATAGAACTTCAACACCTCATCAGCATGCTGGATAACTTTCTAGGCAAACATACATATAGAGAAGCTAACTTTACGATCGACTCACTTTCCAAATATAGTCACGAGTTGGACACACCACAACATTTCAACAATTTGCAGCAGCTACAACATGAAGCAAGAGGCTACTATAAGCTTAATAGAATGGGCGTGACAAACTTTAGAAGGAGAAAATTAAAGAGAATAAAGAAACCCCCATGAGCTTATATAGGGTTCTTGGTGTTTACCAAGTCTTCCTATATATCCCTCTGTACAACCTTCTATCTTCTCCATCCTATTCATCAAGTTATGTATGTTTAAAGTTTAGCTTTTTGAATTGGTCTTAGCTCTTTTGTGATTTTCCTTTCTTACAATGTATGGGGAGAGTCTCCCTTATTTATGCTTTCCTATTTTCTTTGTATTTTATAAGAGTCCTCTCTTCTTAGGTGCTTAGTTTCTAGATTTTCTTTCTAGTATTGGGGATGAGTTGACCATTGTTAGTAGGATGGCCGACTTATGAGCCACCATAGGATCGGAGGTAAGGTTTATCTCCCCCTCTTTGTAGTTAATTTTGGTTATTTATTTATGTTAAGGCCTGGGGGTGTTGCTCATCCCCTAACCGCCACGAGTGGTGAAAGCCTTGGGTTAGGTCTGTTTACCAAAAAAAAATCCCCTCAAGAGAAGCTAGGATTTCATGATCTCCTTCATCTCAATTCCCTTTGAGTCTCCAATCAAGTTGAGGATTCTTCAAGCCCAGGTATGTATAGTTATGAATGGGGGAAATTCTTCCATCCTCATGCCCAATTTCATTCCTATTTTATGATTTCAAGTCTCCAATCAAGTTTTATGAAAATTATAGGGTTTAACCCAATTCCATGCAATTATCCGTGTTATTTCTATGGGTTAAATTCTCTCATATTTCAATTGATTATTTAGGTCTATAAGGGCATATTTGACTCTGATTTTACTTACTAATTTACAATTTCAAGTTTATGAAGATTATTCCCCAGTATGCATGATTTATGAATTTCAAGCTTATGACCTCATGATTTCAAGTATGGTAAATTATAAAAATATGCATGAATGTTTATGAATTATTAAACTTATGATTCCATGATTTTGAATTATGAAGAATTATTCAAGTATGTATGATTTCATGATTTGGGCAAGCTTATGTATAGTCAAGAATGTTTTATCATGATTGTAGCCAAGGCTCACATGGTCAGTTTTACAATGATATTTGGAGTCAAGACTTCCAAGAAACAAATTTAAGCTATGTTTTGAAAATATGATTATAAGCATATTTGGAAGTAGTGTTTAGCACCGAGTAGGCCTGGGATGTCGAGGACCCCGTCTCTAAACTATGCACCACCACAGGTATATATTTATATTTGGGACCTCTAAAGAAAGTGTTTTCCCCTGCCCAAGGGCATATTATGATATCACACCTTATTCGTCTTTTGCCCTGGCAATGCTTAGAATGCCTCTTCTCCATGTGGGCAAGATCTGGGATCATCATGCGCTCGTAAGTGATGGTTGTTGGTTATGACGAGTCTCCTATTATTCCTTGTATTTTCAGTTCATGGCTTATGATATTATGTTTTCTAGCATATATGAACCAATGATCAACTTATGAGCTTTCATGTATGATTTCAAGCAGGGTACACTACATTGGGTTATTATGTTCAGCTTATGATGAATATCTCACGATTATGCATATTTCAGGAATATGGCTTTTAGCATGTTGCCCTTACTCTGATATTCTATCTTCTTTTATATTCATGATTTCAGACTGTCATTTTACTACTATGTTTTACTTTTCTACATACTTAGTACATTCTAAGTAGTGACCACATACTCTATGCTATATCTCTCATGCTATATCTCTGAGCTTACCTTTCTTTCCGAATCTCATCACCCCTTTCTTTGGAGATACTTTCAAAAATACCCAGTCATTCACATTAAATTCCAGGTTTCTGCGTCGCACATCAGCATACGATTTCTGGCGGCTTTGAGCAGTCAGTAGGCATTCTCTGATACGCTTTACCTTCTCCTCTGACTGATGAATAATAGCCGGCCCAATCAGGGCTGACTCTCCTACCTCAAACCAGCCAACTGGCGATCTACATTTCCGCCCATACAATGCCTCAAAGGGAGCCATCTGGATAGTTGAGTGATAACTATTGTTATAAGCAAACTCAATCAGCGATAAATGCTCATCCTAGCTACCTCCAAAGTCCAGCACACATGCCCATAGCATATCCTCGAGCATCTGAATAGTGCGTTCCGCCTGTCCATCCGTCTGCGGGTGGAATACTGTGCTCAAATTAATCTATGTTCCCAAACCTCTCTGAAATGACTGCCAAAATCTAGCTGTAAATTGTGCTCCTCTGTCAGAGATAATAGATACTAGAACACCGTGTAATCTAACTATTACCGTAGCCAATCACTATTTCCCTAATATACGGTCGGCGTAATCTTGATGAAAGTAACTTTCTTGGCGGAAATAAGTAGAGTTTCGTCAATGTTTGTCAACAATTACCCAAATTGAATCATGTTTATGCACAGTGCGGGTTAATCAGCTACAAAGTCTATGTTTACTGCTTCAACTTCCAGAGAGGGAGTACAGCTATGTCTGAGTCAATCCGCCTGGTTTACGGGGTTCCGCTTTTACTTCTTGCGGTTAGGACCTTTGGGCTACAAATTCTACTATTTTCCTCTTCATACATGTACCGTAGATTTCTTTGATATCGTGGTACATTTTTTGTCGCGCACAGGTGGAGAGAATAGCGGGCGTAATGTACCTCACTCATAATCTGGCACATTGAAGCCCTAAAATATACGGAACACTACATCGCAACACTTCATCCTCGGTTACTTGAAAATTTGGCGCTTTTCCTTGTTGAATTCTATTCTTAAAATTTGAACAAGGTCGGGATCTTCCTCTTGCCCGTTCCTTTACCTCCACAACTAATGATGACAACTGCGGTGTTCTGGTTACCGCTCGGTTGTCCTCTGCTTTTACGCTACGAGCGGCTAAAGCGGCTGGTGGTGTATTTCTCTGGCCAACTCCCGTTTCAGCAGTGCAATTACGCCAAACTCCCCATAGATTTTGCTGCGAGGCATCTTCCCTACGTTGGCCTTTCCCGGATGATACAAAATATTCACATCATAATCTTTCCAATAACTCCAGCTAGCGACGCTGCCGCAAATTCTAACTCCTCGAGTGAAGATATGCGCGTAGGCTCTTCTGGTCGGTGAAAATATCCACATGGACGCCATACAAGTAATGTCTCTATCTTTAAGGCAGGGATCACTGGCTGAACTCCAGGTCATAGGTAGGATAATTCTTTCGTGTTTCCTCAGTTATGCGGAACCATAAGCAATCACTTTACCGTCTTTGCATCAACACATCCCAGCCCAACACACGATGCGTCACAATACACTGAATAACCCTTTATACCTTCCGATAATGCTAACACTAGGGGCGGAGAGTTGGTGTCTTTTAATTCTTGGAAATTACTGCTCACATGCCTCTACGTTTCCTTTGAAACTTTACTACTTTCTGCGTCAGCAGTCGAGAGGAATTGCCGCTATGGTGGAGAATCCCTCAACATATCTTACATAGTATCCTTCTAATCCCGAAGAAAACCGGACTTCAGTCGCGGTGGTAGGTGGGCCATGTTTTTTATTGCCTCCCTATTTTCTGCATGTCTACTTGTATACCAACATCCGACACAATATACCCCAAGAAAGCTGCGAGTTCGGAATTCACATTTGGAGAACTTGGCGTACAATTGACGGTCCCGGAGAATCTACAGAGCCTTTGTCCTTGCAGTAAATGATTCTGGTGGTCTGCCTGCAGTATACCGGAGATGTCGACAATGAACACTATCACGCGAACAGGTCCGGTACGGTCTAAAAATGTTGTTCATCCAGGTCCTGAATCTTTTGTGGGAGCATTCGTTAGCCCAAAAGACATAACTAGAAGATTCCAGTGGCCATATCGGTCTACCTGAAAGCTATATTGAATGTCCCTTTCACGAACTCGAGCACGATGGTATACGGACATAGAGTAATCTTGGAAATATCTGGCCCCTTGTAACTGATCGAACAAATCATCTATTAAGGAAGCGGATACCTATTCTTAGCGTAACCTTATTCTCTTCTTAGGTATCTATACACATCTTGAGGAGCGAGAGCCATACTTCTTTCTCACAAATGGAAATGGCGCACCCACGATGAAGTACACGGCTGATAAAGAAGCCCTTGTCTAACAAATCTTTCACCTGCTCCTTTAACTCTCTGAGTTCAGCAGGTGCCATATGATACGGAGGGGTATTAGCCAAATTTGAGTGCCCTGAAATGCCAAATCAATTGCAAAATCTATTTCTCTAATGGCAGGGGGAATGCCAAGTGGCTCATCAGAAAATACGTCAAGAGATTCATTCTGCTTGGAGCAGACTGGAGTTGGAGGCTCTATCCGAACATCTGAACTCTAGGAGTGGTAAATGCATCCCGCCCAGCTATCAACTTCCTACGCACGAGTAGGAAATAAACCCTACCTTTTGGCGTAATTGTCCTTGCCCTTCCACTCTCATACGCCTCCCTGGAAAGTGGAGATAAATCTTGTCTTAGTCCGGCATTCTACATTTGCGCCTTGCGGGCAACCAATCCATACCCATATGGCATCGAAATCGACCATTTCTAGTTCTGCCAGGTCTACTATGGTCTGACGATCAGCAACCTCTACTACCCGATAGACCCTTCTAGCTACAATGGAGTCACCCAGGTGGATACTGAAAGAGAGGTTGCTGAAGTAACTCTAGTGCAACACTAAACTTTCCCGAGCCACAAATGGGTAATGTAGGACAAAGTAGATCCTGGATCAATCAATATAGCGAGGTGTGAGAGATAGTCGTCATACTGTCACAACATGAGGTGATGCTTGAATCACTGCCTCCACAGTAAGAGCATATGTGTTGCTTGACGCGCCTACATTGGAGGCCCCTCATCTGCCCTGGCCCTTGCCTGCTGAAACTAAGGGCCTGCACTGCGCCCTACCGAGGATACTGAAGATCATGACCCTTGCAGATGCCCTATCCTGTCTATCCCGAGTCCTCCTGACCTCACATTTGGACAATCTCTCATCATATGTCCCTCTTGGCTGAAAATATAACATCCGGTGGAGCCATACCTGCATCTTTCCGAAATGGCATCGACTGCATATAGGGAAAAGTGGTAGGGTATACCTACTCTACTCCGCTCTCCTCTGTAATGGTAGATCTGCAGTGGAGTGAGCCTCTGCCGGTCTCTGTTGCCCCTGTGGCTAAATCGCCCCCTGCTTGTTTGTGGTGGAGGCGGGGAATGCGGAGGCCTATTTAACAATCGTGGCTAGGTCGCCCGAGCACTCGCTTTTATAACTCAACTAGCTATCCCTATGGCGCTGTTCCTGACCGGTCCTCCTGATCTTCCGATGCTCACTGCCACACAGACTTGCCCTCTATTATTACAGAGCAATTCCTCAGCTGGGGCGCAACCATAAAACCATCATCTCGCAGTGGCATAACATTGTTTTATTACAGTTCCATTATGATAAATGGTGCTCAGATGCTGTAAAATATCAATAAAAAAGCCGCTGCGTAATCAGTAAAAATCAAACCGCAAGGTGACATTCCTCGAACCTTCATTGTCCTCTTTCTAAATAAAAGCTGTCTTTTGATATCAAATCTCTCGTGGAGAAAATATTGAGATCATGAAAGCCCGAGAAGCTAAACTGATCGAGAGATACATCTCTCTGGTGGGCTTTCTATTTTATTTCTGCTTGTCACGTAACCGAAATGCTGCCAACTCAGCCGATTCTGTGGGCGTGGCATGCATAACCATGAATATTCTCTGCATCGATACTAGAAAATTCCTAAGGGTCCTCTGTCCGGTCCGTACCTGTAAACTGTGGGGGATTTAGAGCCAAGAACTCTCGGACCCTCGAACTACCGGGCCCTCCCCGACGACTCCGCAGCGCCCAGACGGCATCGGCTGATCTTGAGCAGCCATCATCTGTGCCAACATGACTCTGACACTCTGACTTCCTGGTCGGAAGGTATCGGTATAGAGAGCTTGCTGGAGGTGGGGTCGCCCCAAGTGGCTCCTGATGTGGTGGAGACTGCTGAGAAGGTTGGGACGATACCTCTTTATTGTCTTACATTCATTTGTTTCTAGCGAGGTGAGGCATCTATTTGGTGCCTTCCCTGGCGCAATATCAATCCTAGGCTGTCGCAAGGTGTCGATTACTGCCATTTTGTCTGTAAACAAAGAGTATGATAAGTTTTAAGAACTCAACCCTATACCGTATTGCTCTATGGCATGGGGCGAATATGAAGAAAGAGTAACCATCTATTATGCCTTGCAACCTCACACATATTGTGGTGCACAACACGTCCATAGACAAAACTCTATTTAGCACGGCTTGCGGACTCCACACAGGACACGACCTGCTCGATACCAAGTTTGTCACGCCACACCTTGTGGGGGTATGAGGCGGCACACAGTGCCCTGGAGACTGGCTTGCTAAGCTGGCGAGCCTAAGCACTTACGGTGCACAGCTGGCTAACTCTAGATTCAAGAAAATGGCTATATAACGGTTGTAAATACAGCCTCCCGGCCGACAGGCGTATAGCCACACATTGCTATAACATCAGCTAACAAGAATCACATTCATATAGGGGAACCTATGCGGCCGACAAGGCCTGTGTAAATCTAGTTATCTCTAAATCAAGAAAACGGGTGCTAAACCGCTACGTGACCGACAAGGTCACCACTACTAACGAGTAATGCCCCACACGGCCATCATAACAAGCTAAAACATACCGCGACCTCACACGATCGGTATAACAAACCACAGGGTATACACAATTTGCAAGCCTCTAAGAATATTGATAATATGGTGGGGTGGGGCCTAGCCTACCCATGCGTACAGCAAAGAATAGGGATAAACCTCTAGCTATCGCTCAGATCATTTGGAGCTGATGACTCTGTGAGCTGGCTGGAATCACGAGGTATCGGCTCCTCGTCTGTGAGTACCTGCAGGCAAGTAATGCAGCGCCACAAGCAGGCGTCGGTACGTGGTACTAAGTATGCTCAAAAACAACTAAAAATATACGAAAACAACAATATAGCTGATAGGAACTGAAATGAAAGAAATAGACTAAAACTGATTGAAAATATGAATCTAAGACTGTTCTCAACTATGCTAGAAGGAGTAGGAGTCATACTTGGAAATGTATCACTCTACGTGGATTATACTCGTATCTAGAGTAACATGACATAACATAACATAACTAACACTTATGTATAGCATAGCACACACAAACACACAGCGATTTATAAGCCGGGAGGTACAATCAACATGCAATCTATACCCCTACCCTGGTCATCCATCTCCTCTAATAACTTCAAGCATCCTGCGTCCCAGGTATGTACTTGGGCTCGTTGAGCCCACGACTACTCTTGTACAGTCGAGACTCCTGAATCAACACCCCGGGCGGTCCCGCTCGACGGGGGCGTAAAGTCGACCAAGGCAAAATATGGAAACCGGCATCCCATCTTCGTCCGGGGAGCGGCATGCCTCCATAGAAGAGCGTATCCTCGCCCTCACAGCGGACAGTGGAAATACAACTGATTAACCTGGGCAGTCATGAATGCTAGGTAATTCAACCTCAAAACAATACAGTGGTCTCAACTAGTAATACTAACTGCGTATACCACATGCTGAACTAGTGTCAATAAATATTATGCGTCTATACTACATGCTAAAACTAATGATATTGATATATATGTACCTAATACATGCTGAAACTGATAATAGTATATCTGCAATCTTCTGTCATACTTGATGAGTCTAATGCTGAACAAGATATAGTTTTTCTGCTAGGAATCATGTTGTATAACTGAGTTTCATAGTACATAATTTACTATTTCTAACATGCTTTCTAAACTTTGTTTGAGCTGCCATTCTATTTACGAAATACTTTCACGGGAACTTATATTGTTTTACTAGTTTCAACGGAACACAATAATATTCTAACATATTTCACTAAATCACATACTGGGCATTTGTGCAGTTTCTAACAATTTATATTAGAGTTTATATATCGTGCTAGTAAGTTTCACGCTATACATGTCATGATGCTTCCAATATCGTACTAATATTCATACTAAACATAATATGCGACTTTTGAAACCTTCTACTGGCATCGAAACTATTTTACTATACCGAGACTACTAACTTGCCGAGGAAACTAGCTTTACATACCTCAGTTGTCGGCTTTCGGCTAGCGGTATTAACTCGACCAATATTGACTATTCCTTACAAATGTATCCATATATATATCAAATTAGAACTAAATATATTTATATTCTGGAAGAAGATAACGTTTTTAATATATATATAACCAAAACTTTGGCTTATCGAAATACGATTGAAACTCGCTATTTCTCGAAGTCGAAGGGAGAAATACTCATTTTAGGGGTAGGAGTATATTGACACTAATTTGGAGAAATTCTATTTACCTTAACGGTATACGACGATTCACCGGGAATTTTTGTGAAACTAAACTTGTAGGAATGCTCCTTACTGCTTAATACCTCGGTATCTGGAGTTAATTTGAGTTTGGACAGTTTGGGGCGTAATCGGATGAATATTATAGGAAATCCTCGTTCTCCCTATTTTCTCTCATTCTTCTTAAAATTATGTAATGAAATAAAATAACAACTCGAAGTTGGAGGCTTTTATACCTGGGGCTGCACCTCACCTCCGTGACACGCTGTGCCTCGGAGGTGAGCCTCTGTGAATCTTGTATCGCGGAGGTGAGCCTCCGTGACACTCGGCCATTGCGGAGGAGGTCTGCCCGGCCTCACCTCTTGTGATAGTTCGGCGTGTGGCACTTATCCGGTGTTTCCCGGGCCTTTTTCTAGCATGTATGGCATTCAAAAATCTCTTAATCAACATGCGAATAGGCCATCCTCATATCGAGAATTTGTAAGTGTAACAGAAAAAATCGACTAAACTAATTTTTTTTTAATTTCAATTTTGATTTTAAATTTATTCGATCAATTTTGGTTTTAAATTTAAATTTAAAAATTTTTAGTTTTTAATTTTTTAATAATTTAATTCAACTAATCAAAAATTGAATTTAATACAAATCAATTTCTAAACATAATATATTGGACTAAATCCTAAACTCTAATGGTTCCACAACTCATATAAGTGTCACGCCTTGAGTTTACAACACGGAAGGAACATAGTACTTGGAGTCATAAGTGACATGAAGTCAACCCCTTGGTCTATCATGCATTGGCACCCTGAGTAACATACAATAACATACAATGAAAGTTTAAATAAAAAATATAAATACTTGTAGGAATTAAACTGGTTCATAATAATTGAAAATATCGAGCAAAGCTACATATGCAGGAAAAAAAAACAATACAAAGTGCAAAACAATCTACGTCTGAAAGCCACTATGACTGCTAATCTGCTGGGACAAGCCCCCAACTAACTCCAAATCTAAATAAAGAGGAGAGAAATTACAACTAAAGAAATAAATCTCTATCCTCGAAGGATGAGGATTTACCAACTAGTAACGAGGTCTTCGATGAAGCGATCGACTAACAAATCTAGGCCAGTTCTTCACCATTGTATCATAAAATGATATAGCATAAAAGGTATCGTCAGTACTTTGAATGTACTATGTAAGTGAGATAAATATAACACAATGGAATAAATAACAAAAGAAATGCTGAACGGAAAGACATGCAATGACCAGCTCTCTTTTGGGCGGAATAGCCGGAAATGCGAGGTGGTCTAAAATGCCTGTCGATGGTCAAGCATGTTTTGAGTCTGGAATATTGATCTGAATTGAACTAAACTAAGACTAGACTGAACTGACTATTGGGAGAGTCTATAACCGACATGTAACCACGTGAGCTAGACGCTTGAGTCCAAACGTATACACCCCATCGGTAGGACCTAATATACCGAGGTATAAAGGCATGAAGCTGGGTGATCACAAAGTACGGGGCCAATCGGGCCAACAAATACGCCAACCTCGCTGGCAACGTAGTTTCGGGAACCTGAGTGCACTGTAATGCTGGTCCGCTCGGTGCTAAGTCCTACTCTTACTGGATAGTCCTAGACTTAATACAAAGCTAATTGCTCAAAACTGGGGCCCAAGACTTGTGGTATACCATATTTGAAAGGCACCACACGAGAGTCTTAACGGACTAGATTAAACTGGGTTCTAAGACTTTTTAGAGCTGCTTATCTGAAAGCGCCGTAACCGTCTACAGAACAAACTAAAATATTGTACTGGGGTCCTAAGGCTGGTCAGATCTATATATCTAGAGTGTCATGACCGCCTAGTGGACCAACAGTGAATTCGAATACGATTGTGATAATTTGAGTACTATTGACACCTTAGGAATTTCTGCAGTCAAACTGATCAGTTGACATATTCCGACTGATACTAAGAATTCTAACATTTTTACTAAAACTGATTTGATAATATTTTGATTGAGATTCAATGCTACCAACAACAGGAGTTCCCAACCTTTGATAAAATTAAACGAAATTTGATATTCGGCCTTCAAGGCCCTATTTAAGATTTTTCTAGTTCAAGAATTAGGGCTAAATTGCACTTCACAAGATTTAGCATCATTTCAATCACAAGCTGCATGAAAATATCTAATATTAACATGGTATCATCTTTCACATGATTTAGACGAAGTTTGACTAACAATTTCTTGACATTCAGAAATTTTAGGGCTACAAATGATAGAGAGAAAGAGGGAGGTATTTGAAACAAGTGAAGAGACTATTCCCTTATTGAATTCCCACATACCTGATAAAGAAATCAACAAAATTCATGAGAATCTTAGGAGAAGTAGAGCGCCTAGTTCTTGCTCTGTGAGAGTTCTGAGGATTCTACGATCTATTTTACGAAGGTACGAGGTGGGGAATAAGGAAAGAAATGCGTTTAACCCCACTAATAAGTCGAAAAATATATTTAAAATAATGTAGTTTAAAGTTTAAGAGGATAGGAATTTATTGAAAGGCCCTTTAAAACTCGTAGGGAAAAGCGGCTATTAGTCCTCATGGGTGACCTAATAGGAGTCGTGGTCGATGACGAGGCTCGTGTAGTCACCTTTCGTAGGTGCAGCTTTGCTTTGGAAACCACAGATGGTCACCACGAGGGGTCACCACGAGGGACCCAATGAGTCATGGTTGGTGACCACGACTCGTGTTCACCACTCGTGGACTACACTACCCCAATATCCCCAGTAGTCCCCATGGGCGACACCACGACTCATGGTGTCCCAAAAGAGTCATGGTTAGGACCCGTTGGATACACTGCCTAGCATTTCCTAGACTTATATATCCTATACCACGGGTCATACCACAACTCGTGGTATTGACCACGACTCGTGGTCACCACTTCCTCCAGATTTCAAATTAAACTCCTTGGCCTCACCACGAGTCACTTAATGACTCGTGGTCAGTCCCCCACGAGTCACATAACGGCTCATTTTGTGACCTGGTGCAAATTTTTCAATTTTCTCTTATTTTAGTCCCAAATCTAGTCTTTGAGGTTTTAGGGCATTACAATATCTCCCTCTTGGGAACATTTGACCTCGAATGTTGGTAAACACATAGGAAAACAAAGATTGGCAATCTTTATATCCAAATACTGATCATGAAAGTTAAAAACTAGTGAAATGACTATCTCTGAATATAATCAAATGTCTGAACTGAATTCACTAATCATGCACATGTTCATTCACATGAAAGAAATTGAGACATATGAACTAAAAGCAGTTTTGTAAAGGGAGTTGATACCTTAAACTGAAACTGAGTTGGAAGGGAACAAATTGGGGTATCTCGTCATCATATCTTCTCCAGCCTCTCAGTTAGCTCCCTCCACATACTGATTTCTCCATAAGATCTTGATTGAAGCTACCTCTTTGTTCCTCAACTTGCGAACCTGACGGTCAAGGATCTGGACTGGGACCTCCTCGTATGAGAGACTATCCTTTATTTCTACACTATCCAATGGCACAATTGAAGTTGGATCACCAATGTGTTTCTTCAATAGTGACACAAGGAATACTAGGTGCACAAAATCCAACTCTGAAGGTAATTCCAACTCATAGGCTACTTTTCCAATTCACCTTAGAATTTTTTAGGGTCCCACATATCGCGGACTGAGCTTTCCCTTCTTCCCAAACCTCATTACCCCTTTCATGGATGAAATTTTCAGATAGACCCAGTCATCCACAACGAACTCCAATTCTCTTCTCGTCACATCAGCATAAGATTTCTGACGGCTCTGAGCTGTTTTCAATCTTTCTCTGATAATTTGTACTTTCTGCATAGCTTTGTGAACTGAGTCTGGACCGATTATTGTAGCTTCACCAACCTAAAACCATACAATAGGAGACCTGCACCTTCTACCATACAATGCCTCAAACAAGGCCATCGGGATGCTGGAGTGCTAATTTTTATTGTACGCAAACTGGATAAGAGGAAAGTGGTCATCCCAACAGCCCTTGAAATCGATCACACATGCTCTCAACATATCTTCTAGGGTCTGAATAGTCCGCTCAGTTTTCCTATCTTTCTTCTGGTGAAAAGCTGTCTTGAGCTTGATTTGGGTGCCAAGCCCCTTCTATAAAGACTTTTAGAAATATGAGGTAAATTAGGTACCTCTATCTGAGATGATGGATAATGGCACCCAATGAAGCCTGACCAGCTCCCGGATATAAAGTCTAGCATAGTCCTCAGTTGAATATGCAGTTTTAACTGGGAGGAAATGTGCTAACTTAGTAATCCGGTCTACTACTACCTAGATGGAATTATGTTGCCGACATGTTCGAAGTAGACCCGTAATAAAGTCCATATTTACTTCTTCCATTTCCATGTGGGTATGATGATATCTTGGGTCATACCTACTAGTCTTTGATGCGCTACCTTGACTTGATGCAAGTTTGGGCACTTAGCTACGAATTCGGCGATGTCTCTCTTCATGCCATTCCACCAGTAAATATCCCGCAAATCGTGGTACATTTTAGCAACACTAGGGTGGATGGAGTACCTCGTACTGTGTGCTTCGTTACCAGGGCAGATAGTGTGTTAGCAACACCAGGGAGTGCTCCGCTTCCTTGAGAACCGCTTCCTTGAGTTTAAGTAAAATGGGATCTTCATCCTGTTTGGACTTAAGTTCAACAACCAAAGAGGAATTTTAACCGCTTTGCATCACCACTCCACCCTTAGCCGAGTCAACCAACTGCACCCCCAACTGAGCTAGTCAGTGAATGTCCTTCGCCAATTCCTTTTTGCCTTCCTTAATATGAGCCACACTACCTATAGACACTCTGCTTAGGGCATTAACCACCACATTGGCTTTGCCCAGGTGATATAGCATGCTCATGTCATAATCCTTCAGGAGCTCTAACCACCTTCTCTGACGAAGATTCAGGACCTTCTAACTAAATACATACTGAAGGCTTTTGTGATTGGTGAAAATATCCACGTGAGCCCTATACAGATAGTGTCTCCATACTTTTAATGCAAACACCACCGCTGCCAACTCCAAGTCATGAGTTGGATAATTCATCTCATGAACCTTGAGAGGTCTAAATGCATAGGCTATTACTTTGCCCCTCTGTATTAGAACACAACAAAGTCCGATCTAGAAGCATCGCTACTACAAATCCATTTGATCCTTCCAATAGAGTTAACATTGGAGCGGTAGTGAGTCGAGTTTTTAACTCTTGAAAACTCTTCTCACATGTATCTGACCACTAGAATTTCACCTTCTTTTGAGTCAGCCTAGTTAGTGGAGATGCTATAGAAGAAAAGCCTTCTACAAAGCATCGGTAATAACCGGCCAAACCCAAGAAACTTCTGATTTTGGTTGGAGAGGTAGGTCTGGTCTAGTCTTTCACTGCTGCTATCTTTTGAGGATCAACTTGAATACCCTCACCCGATACCACATGACCAAGGAAAGTCACGGACTATAACCAGAATTCGCACTTGCTGAACTTGGCGAATAGCTAGCGGTCCCTGAGTGTCTGAAGCACTATCCTCAGGTGATTAGCATGCTCTTCCTCATTTCTATAGTATACCAGAATGTCGTCAATAAATACAATGACGAACATATCCTGATACTGCTTGAAGACTCTGTTCATCAGGTCCATAAAGGCTACAGGGGCATTTAGTAGTCCAAAGGATATAACCACAAACTCGAAGTGAAAATACCGAGTCCTAAAAGATGTTTTAGATATTTCACACTCTCTGACTCTTAGATGGTGATACCCCGACCTGAGATCTATTTTGGAGAAACAGTTGGCCCCCTAGAGTTGGTCGAACAGGTCGTCAATTCTGGGTAGAGGATACTTGTTCTTGACTGTGACTCTGTTCAACTAACGGTAATCAATGCACATTCTGAGGGTAACGTATTTCTTTCACATGAAAAGCACTGGAACACCCCAGGGAGAGATGTTTGGTCTAATAAAACCCTTATCAAGAAGATCTTTTAACTACTCCTTCAACTCCTTAAGTTCAGCCGGAGCCATTCTATAAGGAGGGATGGAGATGGGCTGAGTATCTAGAATAAGTACTATGCCAAAGTCAATTTCCCATTCAGGAGGAACTCAAAGAAGATCTTCGAGGAACACATCTGGAAACTCGTTGACAATTGGGACTGACTGGATAGTTGGGATCTCAGAGTCGGAATCCTTCACCTGAACTAGATTATAAATACATCCCTTAGAAATAAGCTTCCTGGCCTTAAGGTAGGAAATAAACCTACCCTTTGGCACCAAACTACTGCCCGACCATTCTAGAGCTAGCACATTAGGGAACTAAAACCTGATGACCCTAGTTTTACAGTCAATTGAGGCATAACCAGAGTGTAATCAATCCATACCAAGAATGAGGTCAAAGTCTAAAATATCTAACTCTACAAAGCCAGCTGGAATGACTTTATTAAAGACTGAGATTGGGCAGTTTCTATACACTTGGCTGGCTCTAACTGACTTGCCAACTGGGGTGGAGATCGAGAAGGGTT
This sequence comes from Datura stramonium, assembly GCA_018107945.1. Lineage (NCBI taxonomy): Eukaryota > Viridiplantae > Streptophyta > Magnoliopsida > Solanales > Solanaceae > Datura > Datura stramonium. Next base: position 100,451 of record JACEIK010005806.1, read on the forward strand.
CTTAGAGGACTTTTGAACTGAACTACTATGTTGGGAGTCAAAAATGATAGTGTGGCCCCTGGATCAAGTAGGGCATATACATCCAGATGGAACAGATGTAACATACCAGTGACCACATCTGGTGAGTTCTCCTAATCCTTATGAGATGATAATGCATAAAAACAGTTTTAGTGTTGACCATCCTCCATACCTGATGTGTTAGTCTGCTGGCTGGTTAGCCTAATGGAGCTTCTTAGGTAGTAGATTCTGACCTCCCTCATCCTACTGACGAGCATTCCTAAAGCCGATGCCCAAGCTGTCCACAACAAAAACAACCCTCTCGATCTTGAAGACACTCTCCTGGGTGATTCTTTCCGCACTTGGGGCAAGCTAGATACCTGTTATCAGCACTGTAACTCTAAGACTAAGATCCAAATGCTCCACCCCTCCAATCCTGGCAGAACCGAAAGGTAGGGGCGTTGGCTAAGATGTGCATTGGAGCCCTCTGCTGCTGTGGGTGGCTGCTACCGCCAGACCTCTGGTGGCCATAATTTGATTGGCTAGTCCTTGCCATCTTATTCTTTCTCTCCATGTCCCTCAGTTTTTTGGCCTCAATCTATTGGGCATAGACAATCAGACTGGAGAGGTCGATATCCTTGATCAACATATTTGTCCGACACTCTTTGAGGACCAGGTTCGAGACCTCATTTACAAATTTCAACAAGCAAGCCCTTGGCTCGGCCACCATCTCTAGAGCGTATTTGGACAACCTGGTGAAATTCCAGAGCATACTCTTCTATTGTCCTGTTTCCCTATCTTAGGTTCATGAACTCCGCTACCTTTACCTCCCCGAGCTCTCAAGGGAAAAATCTATCTGGGAAGGTTGTAGTGAATTCCTCCCATTCCATCAGTCCTGCTTCCGCTAGCCTCCCCTTCTTCAATTGCTCATACCAGACCTGGGCTACCCCTTTCATCTGGTAGGCAACCAAGTCGGCACTCTCTGAGGGATTGACACCCATAATTTGGGTGATCTTCTTAATCTCGTCCACAAATCCCTATGGGCCCTCTCCCACCTTAGATCCATGGAAGTCCGGAGGGTTCATCCCGGTGAAATCCCACACTTGCACAATTGCTGCAGAACTGTTATTGTTAATTGGAACCACCTGCTGGTTCACCTGATTGGTCACAGATTAGGTGAGCAACTGAATGACCACCCTGAATTCTGTGTTAGATACCGAGTCATCCTGGAGGGCTATGGGGGCTGGTGGGGTAGGTTGTTGAGCATTGTCGGCCCTTATTTCGTTACCGCATCGTAGAGTCATGATTCACTGAAACGAAGTAGAGCACGAGTTAGGAGAATGATTCTGGAACTGAATTTCAATGCATGATACGGAGTATGAAATAAAGGGAATTTTCCAAATGACATCTAGTAGCCTCCCCATCATAAGTGTGGCGTGCTTCACACCCATGAAGAGGACTCTACTCAATGCGACTTTCAGACATCCGAGGATACTCTGAACCAAGTTCTTTGATACCAAATGTGTCACGCCCTGTATTTTTAGATCTTGTTTTGATGCATAAGTTTTATTGAATAACTGTTTAAACATATTTTGTACTTGTTTTTTTATGCATTATTCAGAGTATCATATTCAATAAATTTATTCTTTTAGTTCAGATATTCTTGTTTACCTGTTGCTTCATTCATCCATTTTACATACCATACATTCAATCGTATTGATGTCATTTGGCACTACATCTTATTGTGATGCATATTCAGGTAGACATGACCTATAGTAGATGCTTCACTAAGATATCATCTCTTTTAGCTTTGGTGAGGCGTCCTACTTCCGAAGAGTCCCAGTATTATTTTAGTTTTAGTTATTTTATGTTTTGTTAGAGCTTGAGGTAGCCGTAGGATCTTTGATTCGACACCTAAATTTCAGACATTAGAGGCTTCACAGATTAGTTACAGAGTTGAGTCATAAATGT
>JACEIK010005807.1:0-42323 GCA_018107945.1 Datura stramonium
CCCTACAATTTACATGAGAATGTACTAACATTGTTGGATAAACAAAGCAAAACCGATGCATTTGAGTATCACTTGGGCATATAAATATGCCCCAGATCAAACGACGTCAAAAACTTAATATCGCTCAAGCGCACGCAAGCGCACGTGGTCGTCAAGTAATATAGGACTGAAAGTTCCGATTATTGATCCCTCAAACACTTGTCATCTTAATCGTTTAAGGTTCAAAGAAACTTTGGGTATACACTCATGATCTTTACCAATAATTACTTACAGAACTAATAACTTGGTTCATTCAAACGATCGACCAATCCTTATTGAATGACTATCCTCAATTACTCGATCAAGTCTCATGAGTTTTTGCAAACTAACCATTATCACTAAGTTTCAGATATAACTATCTTACGACCACAACTCAAGTTAATACAATGATCATCAAGATCAAGGCTCTGCTGTAATTCTCTTTTCCTAATCTCTACCTCTTCAACTAAAGAAAGTAAAGAATTTAGGCACTTTCTAACGTTGCGCACCGCTAAGAATCATTAAAGATGAAGAGACTGCAATATAAGTAATTATTATTGGTTTTAGAATCACTTTGTACAACCCTAGCTTATTAATCAACCATGGTTCCCCAACCCTAGCTATGGAGGTTTTAGCCTCTCATAGTTGTAAGGTTGTTAATTGTGTTCATGGTTGAAGACATAAAACAATACTTACAAAGATGATTGATAAAAATGATTCCTACAATTAATCCTCAAAATCTTGAATAACAAGTAGCAAGAACAATATGAGTTCAATAAAAGGTTGATCACAAGGTTGAACCAACTCAATTCTCTCTTTCAATAATGTAAAAATTGCTTACTACAATGTTTTCCTACTAAAATTAAGTCTATTCATCGTCCTCTTTGAAAAATAAAACATAAAATGTATTTATAGAGACACAAGAATCCTTTTCCTAAACTAATAGGACTGCTTTCCATATCTGTCGCCGAGCTCGTCATGGGTCCTCCTACGACTAGTAGGGGCTTCTTACGAACCGTGGCATCAACTCGTGGCTTGAAGTGTTGGCTGAATTTTGGCTAAGTGTTTGGCCAAGGTACGATTCGTACCTTCATCCTACGACTCGTACTTTGCACCCAGTGGCAGTCACGATACTTTGAACTTTCGCCAACCACCACGACTTTGTATGATGCGACTCGTACCTTCTTCTGGTCATAGGGTCCTCGTGCGAGAATCGACCTCCTATGAAATTCTTGGATTTCATCACGGCTAGCTTACCACGATTCTTACCATCTTGAGTACAATTCGTGACAAGTCTCGTGGGATCGATCTTCGGGTTAAACTTTGACTTTTTATCAAGGCCCTACAAATTATGACTACGTAGTTAACCTACGGATCATACGTAGTACACTTTTTGCCCTTTTTTACACACTTTTAGCTTTCTTTTGTAATTTTATTGTTCCAACACCATTTATCCACGAAATCAAAGGAAAAATGCCTCATATCCACAAAATACACCTAAGTCCCATGCAATTTTTAGTTTTCGATGTCAATATTCACATAAATCCATACTGACACGTCAACGGCCTCAACTTAAGACTTTTTGCATGTTCTCGGGAAAAGAAAAAGATAAAACTAAATACGATGCTCAACTTAGAAAATAAACTTAAGGATACTACGCCAAAAACTCGAAACCAAGTTGTGCGCTCTACGTACAAACTCTATTGACCTTCCTCATGAAATATCATCGGCTAATATATTGCAAGCAACATAAAACATCATATTCAGGGGATCAAAGACATGTCATCTAACTATAAACAAGCAATCAAGTCATCACCTATGTGTTTCATACAAACCAATATTAAAATCAAACATATCCATGCACCCTCGCCAAAATAAAGTCCCCACTCTAATATGAAGTATCAAATGAAACATGGGACTAGGAAAATGAAGCACTAACTCTAAAAGAAATGCAAGTATTATGCATCGAGATACATAGAAACACCTTATTTTCTGCTTTGGTTTGTTAGATAGTTAATTAAGATCACTATGGGACAGTATGGCTTGTAACGTAGGGTTAGGGTTTGGATTTATGATAAAGATGAAAGATTTTATCGGTGACTATCCCTTCCTTGGCACTACATCCATTGGCTACACCATTTCCTATTTCCTTCATTCTTTCTTTCTTCTTTTCTTACGTTTTTCCTATTTTAGAATATTTTCATGGGAGGTGATTTTCACATTTTTCAACAATTACAGCTCTTTGGGAATTTTCTTTTTAATATTCTAAAGATTTTCAATTTTTACTATTCTCCTCACCACACCTTATTTGTCACCATTTCTTCTCTTCTTTTTCTTTTCTTTCCTTTTCTCTCGCTCCCATCATTTATGCACCCCTACTCTAGCCACCCTCCCAGCTTAATCATTTTGCTTATATTGAGGTTCACAATATTAAGGAAGGACCCCGGGCTAACAGGTTCATTATAAACAAATAGGTACGGTTGGGTAAATCAAAAAGAAATATGGTCTATTCCAGGAAGCAAACTTGGGATCAAAGGGATTCATGAAACTTTGGTAGGGCAATATAGACTAAAAGTGAACTAAAAAAATGGCCTATGATCATATCTTGACGCATCCCTAACCTATGCGAGAGACTAAGCCCAGGCAAGTTCTAGATCTTTAAAAACATTCATAATAAATACTAAGACCTCACTCACATGGTACATAGACTATTTTTACTTTACACAATGGTTCATATATGGATTAACAAGACTAGCACTAATAATAACTAAATGACAAAATGATCCACAAAATCATGCATTGTTGTCACACATACATAACAAAATTTTTTTTTTAGCGGGGGTCAATTTTTCAAAAACCACAAGATTAGTGCATATCTGATAGGTTGAGTATTCCTAAGTTAATTTCTAATCAAACAAAAATCACGACTAAAACAAAAATCTAGCACATGCAGGATTCTACTAGATCGCATGCTAGGAAAAGAAACACGACAGAAAAACCCCTCGGACGAACACAAAAATTCCAAAAATACAAGTACACCCCCTTTTTAAAAAATGAGCTTCGCCCCCGAAGCATAAAATAAGCATGTAGGGAAAAGGACATACTGTGGCTACTCGGACTTCACCTCTATCATCTTGCGAAAGTGGTTCTCACTTGGTAGTAGTGGCACTAGCGGTGGCCCGCACCCTTGTGGTGCTGGCTGTGGGGAAGTGGTTTCCCCCTCGGTGCATGTAATGGCTTGAGCGGCCTCTGCCCAGTGTATGGGATGAATGTGGCTCTCCCGAATGGTCATGTCATTTTGCTTGACTCGGGCGGGATTCTTGTGGGCTGCTGCTCCTCCCAATACTCTCCTGACTCGAGACATATGCCATCCATGAGCCGCATACTACATTCTGGCAAAACACACTCTTTCTCTCCTTCTTTCTTTTTTTTTCTCGAACTCTCTCGCGGCTCTCTTCTTGCCCACATCACCGGTTACGGTTGGCTCCCAGTGTGTTTAAATCAATATCCTCGTCAAGCTCGGCATTTAAAGGTACGAGAAAGGTGGGGGGCGCTATAGGTTGGTTTAGTAAAGACAAGCTCAGCTTCACTTGGCACAGAAGAGCCCCCAACTCCCTAGAGAGACTACTAGTGTATGTCTGCTCCTCAATCGCGATTGAATCTACTCTCAAAAAGCTGTCGAGGCGGCCATGTAAGCCTAGCTCTTTGCCTCTATCTCGACTTGACCCATGGTTTGACATTATCCATCATGGCATGAATCTTACGCTCTGCCATGGTCAATCTGTGCTTCTTTTGGAGGAAATCTGCCAGAGTACCAAGATGTGTGCCTCACCGGAGTGCAGGTTTGTACAATTTGGGAAGTGGTGTGGGCGAGGTGCGGGGAGGGCGACTTTGAATGGCCATCTATAGTCGGTGTCTCGCTCTGCTCCCCAGTCTTGGGGACATTCACGCAATACGTCGGATTGTTGGTATTTCCTTTGGGATATTTTATTAGGAATCCTGGATATACGGGTTCATCTCATCAGGATAAGGCCTATGTTCTCTAGCCTTGATCAACTACTCATTGCCTCGTCGTACTAATGCCTCCATACACAATGAAGACAAGACTCGGGAATGGTATGCTAGTGCTCACTCCTTGCCGATTCTTGTATCTCGTCTATTTATGACCCTCGAGATGTTAATGGGGTAATGAGATATGAGGCATGCCTGCCTTCTGTCGGCACTCAAGGTGTTGTCATTAAGCTGTTGGTACTAGTCGATGGCGCACTAGTGTCCAGCAATTTTTTTCTATGAAATTCGAGTGAATTCTTTGTCACCTTCTTGCCACACCGTAACCCACTCGGCCTCGTCCTTGTTCTCGGTGATCACCTGCTAGCCATTGTTTGCCTGCGTCGCTCACCTCCCGGTTCTAATACGCACCATTTCACTCCACCACTGTAATCATACTCGGCGTCATTCGGTCGGCGAAGCGTAGCTGTCTGATATTCGGCGATGGTCACTTAGATACATCAACCTCGCGACTTTGGACCATCACACTCTCCGAGACACGGTTGATCCTTCACCTTGCCGCTTCCTTTGCTTTTACCTCCATGGTGGCCAAATAGTTGGCAAAGAACTCCCAAGCGATGTCTTACGTCTCTTTGTCTTTGGTCTTTGCCATCCACTGAACTTGATAGAAGCGAGAATCAACTTCATCTCCTAAACATCATTTAAGTGAGTTTTGTAGTCCGTCTCACTATTGGATGCTCCACCTTGGCTTATTTTGGCGGTAGAGAGATGCCACTGCTCAAATATTTTTGGATCCGGCACCCTCCTGCCAGGTGTCACGATTTTCTGCGGGTGGGAGTCGCTCTTGTGCCTATTCTTCATTCGGAGCCTCCTCCTATGACTCATTACTACCACTTTCTTCTTCACTTTGGGTCTCTCCTGACCCTTTGCTTGTCCAGTGGATTACAGCTTTTTCATTTCCTTTCTAGTTCCACCCATTCGGGCCAGGGGCTTGAGTGGATGTGCTTGATGGTTGCTTCGGCAGGACTTTGCTCTTGCCCTAGTGATTTACAGTTCCATGGTGTCTACTTGATAATCCTCGAGTGAACCACCTGGTGAATCTCCGGAAAGCCTTGTAAGACTCAGGAGTCGATTGTTTCATCATCCCGATATCTATAACGGGCTTGTGTTTTGTACCTTACTGCATTTGTATGTCATTATGCACGTAGAGAGAGAGGTTAGCATTACGATTCGAAAAACAAAAGTGAGATAAGAAGTTTAGAGCTTATCATGGTACTGTTTACAAGTCGTACCATGAATCACGACCCGTACCAGAAAGTCCCGAGATGTTCCCTTTGTTTTTCACTACGACTCGCGAGGTATGACTACTCTTAGGTACGACTGTACTACAAGTGCGTCGATGAGGCCTTGCATTTGTGTTGTTGAATTTTTCCATGACGCATGGTATGACCGTAGGTTGATTCCAGTCGTAGAATGACATTTTCATGCAAGCGTGTTCGGAGTTCGTGACACGAGTGCGCAATATGACTCGATGGAGACAACCTACGGTCAAATCTTGTGTCTCATGATTTTCAAATTTTTTCTTTACCAGTTTTGCGAAGATCTTTTTAAGTCTTTGGGAATTTTCAGATTGCCCCTAGGTCTAGGCATACTTCGAACTTATCTTTACAATGCTCAACCCTCCCCTTTTTGTTTAGTCATTGACTAGTATCACAAAAATTTAAAATTCAAGTTTACAAGCTCAACTTGACATTGTCCTTCTTTTTTGAACTCCTTGTTTTGAGCATCACGGTTGACTCGGGGGTTTGAGCTTTGGCATCTTCATCCTATGTTCATGAGTGATTAAAGAAATTTGAAACCAAATACTTACTTGATTGTCATTCATAGTAGATATAAACTTCTAGGGCTTTTCACGCTTAGTTGAAGCAAAAATTTTGCTCACTTTCTTGATGATGATTACGAGGTTTTGAGAAGGAGTTTCTCAAGTCGTGGGTTGTGGGTTTGTGAGGTGTTCGCGTGGGATAAGGGTGGATTTTGGGAGTTTAGTAGTGGTCAGATTTAAAAATCTAGGCTGAATCGGGTAATTTTGATCCATCATAACTTGTACCACGAGTTGTAGGATGAAGTTACGGCTCGTCCCTTGGACTGATAAAGTTTTTAAAAGAAGACCCTAGCTGGGGACCTACAAGTGTATCCTATGACTCGTACACGAGAGTACGATTCATATGATGACTCATGCGTCGGTGCACAGGCACCTCACCACGGATGCGCTGTTTGTGTGCAGAGCCAAATGAAGAGCACCGTGACTCTTGTTTGGCAATTTTACGCAACTTGTTTTTTTATTTCCACGCACCTTTAAGCACCACGTTAGATCAAATAACTTGATTTGCCTCCAAGAAGCGCTTGATTTAACGTCGCAACACGATGCGGAGTGAATGCAGTTACTCATATTTCGGCAAACTACAACTTAGGTTGCCTCCAAGCAGCAGCAGTCGCGTCATGTACGACGTAAGTATCTTGACTGGAACTTAAATACGAGGAACTTGGACTCGTCCTCAGCTGTCTTGGATGCTTGGCATTGCCAAGAGGTGCGGAGTGGATGAGACAAAACAAAACAAACAAAAACGTAAAGAAATGACTACCTAACAAGTCAAATACAAACCGATAACCTAGTCTTAGACGTATTCCCAGCTATGGCGCCACTTTTTGATAACGCTCAAACCACTAGCTTTGGCCCAGTATAGGCCGAGATGTTATCGATAAAGAGCCCAACTTAGAGGGTGTGGTCGATCCCATAGGGAATATGGAAGATCTAGAATAATGATAGATGAATTTCATTATGGTAGTTACTTCACAATGGGGGGATTCTATAAAAATCAATAATAAATAAATAGAAGTCGAGATTATATTTGCAAATCAATAATTAAAAAAGGATAACTAGGGTTTGTGTTCCCGTGGTTCATAATAGCTTTGGGTATACACACTCGTAATCTTTACCAATACTTACTTCACGGCCCATTAGCTTAGGTTCATTCAAGCGATCGACCAATCTATTGAATGACTATCTCCAGTCTACTCGACTTAAGTCTCGTGAGTTTTTGCAAACTAACGAAGTAATCACCAAGTTCCGAGATATAACTATCCTACAACCACAACTCGGGGTAATATAATGATCGTCAAAGATCAAGGCTCTGCTTTGTAATTCTCTTTTCCTAAGTCTCTACCTCTTCGACCAAAGGAAGTAATGAATTCGAGCCTTTCCCTAATGTTGGGCACCCTGCCCAGAATCATTAAAGACGAAGAGACTATAATATAAGTAATTAGTATTTGGTTTTGGAATAACTTTGTGCAATCACAGCTTGTTTATCCACCGTGATTCACAAGCCTAGATATGGAGGTTTTAGTCTCATAGTTGAAAGGTTGTGATTTGTGTTCATATTTAAATACATAAAGCAATACTTACAAAGATGATTGAGAAAAGCGATTCCTTGAGATTAATCCTCCAAAATCTTAAATAACAAGTAGCAAGAACAATATGAGTTCAAGAAAAAGGTTGGTCCTGAGTTGAACCAACTCAATTCTCTCTTTCAATGATGTAAAAATTGCTTACTACAATGTTTTCCTACTAAGAATTGAGATACATTAGTCATCCTCTTTTTGAAAAATAAAACATAACGTATTTATAGGGACACGAGAATCCTTTTCCTAAACTAACGGGGTGCTTTCCATATCGTAAAGAGCTCGTCATGGTCCTCCTATGACTAGTAGGGGCTTCTCACGAACCGTGGCATCAACTCGTGGCTTCGGGTGTTGGGTGAGATTTTGGCTAAGTGTTTGGCGGTACGGTCGTACCTTCGTCCTACGACTCGTACATTGCACCGTGGCTTGATACTGGTACTTTGAACTGTCGAACTTCACCACGACACAGCTATGGAGTACGACTTGTACCTTCTTCTCCTGGAGTCGTAGGGTCCTCATATTGAGAATCGGCCTCCTATGCAATTCTTGAATTTCATGACGAGGCGCTTACCGGAGACTCATTACCCGTCATGGTCTTGATCCATGACAAGTTTCGTGGGATCGATCTTCCGGGTTAAACTTTCAACTTTTGCTCAAGGCACTCGATGCGACTTGTAGGTCCAACCTACGGATCGTACGTAGTACACACTTTTCCCTTTTTTGCACACTTTTAGCTTCCTTTGCAATTTATTATTCCAACACCCATTTATCCTGAAATGAAAGGAAAAGTGCCTCATATCCACATAAATACACCTAAGTCCATTACTATTTTCTTATTTTTGAGTGTCAATAATGCGTAAATCCCACTGACACATCACTCTTGAAGAGTGTATCTCAAGGTTTATGAAAAACCTTTGAAAAAGCTCAGACCACAAGTTTCCACCTTTCCAATTCAAGCAGTGGAAGTAAGATGATGCAAGCCTTGTGTGATTTAGGGAAAAGTGTAAACTTGATGCCCTTATCCTTATTTAATACTTTTGGTTTGTATTAACAAATCCCTCGAGTAGAGGAATCGTCCAAGGATGTGCTCATAAAGGTTGGTAGGTTAAATGCAATCTTGATTGATTTTATCATTCTTGATTGTAGAGCGGATATTGGTGTCAGACATAACAAAAATTCGTAGTGACCACTCCCAGGAGTCACGAGCGGTTTCGGGATGTACTCTCCTCTAGACGCTAAGTTTTGGTGATACCAGGATCTAAGATCAATCTTGGAGAAACACTTGGCTTCATTATTTAGTCGAACAAATCGTCTTTGGGTAGGGATATACGCTCTTAAAGGTGACCTTGTTTAGCTATATGTCAGTACACATCGAGAGAACCATATTTCTTGGACGAAGAGGGTGGTGCACCCCATCGAGACTTACTCGGTCTAATAAAGAGCCCTTATCTAACAAATCCTTCAAGCGTTCTTTTAATTCTTTTAGCTCGTTTAGATCCATTAGTAGGGCGGAATAAATATAGGTAGCGTGTCGGGAAGAAGATCTGCTCATAGAAATCAATATCCCGTAGGGAGAGACACTTGGCAAATCGTAGGGAAAGACTACGGATACTCACGTACCTCTCACAGGCCAGCCCAGGACATCCTTAACCTAACTAGATGATACACATGAAACCCTTAGAAATCATCTTCGACCTTAAGATAAGAAATGAATCGACTTTATAGGCATAACTTAAATACCCTTCCATTTTAGGCGGCTCGCCGAAATCGGGCACGATCGGGTTACGATTAGCGAAGCATAGCATGCAAATAGCCAATCCATGTCGAATAACATCGAAGCTAGGTCATTGCTAACTCTATCAAATGCGAGGTGACCATATGAAAGATTGAGGCGGGCAATCTCTATACACCGGTCTATTTGTAATTGAGAAACATACGGGTCGAACTTGAAGGGTTCTATGAGACATCGGGACTAACTCAGAAGCTGCGGCCATATATGGTGTCCTGAACAAGGTAGCCCCCGAGATAAAGCAAATGTAAACATCGTATGGAAAACTCACAATATACCGGTGACCACATCTAGGGAGACCTCCTACTCGACGGGAAGCTAAAGCATAGAATATGTTAAGCATGTGTTAGTTGTGCTAGTAGATGCCCCTAATGTGCGAGCGTGGGAGTAGGAAATTTCTTGAACTAGAAAGAGGCACAGACCTTGGCCTGACTGATCCTACCTCACAGTTGGACAATCTCCCAGCATGTGTCAGGGCTGCCCACACAGAAACAAGCTCCTAAACACCGCCGAATCTTGGCCTATGTGCCCTCGCCCACACTGCGACAAGTTGGGATGCTCGAATGCAATCGGTCTGCTGCTCGACCCTTCGAGCATTATGCTTACGTCCTCTCAAATCATGCTGGGCACCGGATGGCACACTTAATCTTTGAAGATGTTGGAAAGATGATCTCTAGTGGGTGCTGTGTCGGTGCCCGCACGCCGAATACGTGTTGAAGACCTATGGTCCTCGGTCGCAGCCCCCTCTTTGCCTCCTGCAATCTCGAATGTGCCGCCTCCATCGCGGGCGTACAACACTATCAGGAAAGTCCATGTCTGGTGCGGCATGGCTATCTACGGGACAAATCTATGTCCAAATAATCGGCGCGATGCCATGGGCCAGATCAAGTCGCCGCGTTGTGTACCTGGGGATATGACTTGCACTGGTGCCCTACTAGGGTGCAGGTAGCTGGGCCCGAACATATGAGGAGCTGGGTGCAAACTTGCTCTAGAATGAAGAAAATAATGGGCTATATCTCGGCGATGCATCCTGACCGTCAAACAGGCATGCGGCCTTTGTAAATTAAAAAGCTACCTAGAAATAGTTAATGATAGGAGTTCTATCTTGAAGCCAGAACAAGACCACCGTGATGTCACAGGTATGAGCGCCAATGAAAATCCATCGGCAGCTTTACTCATGTTAAAACAAGGCCCCACATGGGCGTCATCCTGAAATGAAACATACACCTGGGCCCCATGCGACCAACAACGAGGCCCAATCCTGATTATTTTACATCTGCAAGCCTCACAGAAAGTGAAATAGTGATAAGTGGGCCCAAACCAACCTAAAAGCGAACAATCAACAAAAATAGACCTTCTAGCTATTAGCTCGGAAGAAGGGAGCTAGCGTATTTAGTCTGTTTTGGGAACTATGAGATCTTAGTGCATCCCCAAGCCGCACACTGCCAAGCAAGTAATGCGGTTCCCACCGGGGGCGTCGTGCTGTATGTAGAATATGAAGGTAAGTAACAAGCTGAATGGAAAGTGAAGAAGCTGAAGTAATCATACGAGGAAAGGTAAGAGTTTGCTGAACACTCTTGCTATTTGTGAGTACTCAACTTGACAAGGTACACACACGTATATATATAAACCAAAAACCTAACCGGCCCCATAAGCCTGGAAGGTACAACTTCAATACAAGAATAACCTACCTAGACCCCCATGGCCTCGGCGAGTAAGTGATATATGTTCTACTATCTTATTAGCGACGATTGCGGTATACTTGTAACTCTAAATGACCACTCATGACCTTAATTTAATAGAACTCACTTTGTGGCCCTCACGGCCTTACTCTATTAAAACTCCACTATGGCCCTCGCGGCCTCCCGTATAACATAACTTCGATATGGCCTCGCGGCCTCGATATACGAACTCGGTGGCCACTTTAGCAGGCCTTCGTGCAACGAGGACTCGATATGGCCTCATGACCTCGATATCTGAAATTGATATGGCCCTTGCAACCTCGATATACATAACTCAATCGGCCTCGCGGTATGATATACAAAACTCAATATACTACGACTGACTAATCCTGATAGATATGCTTTTGAATCTCTTCTTGGGACTCAGTACGTATTACACAATACTAAAGAAGCTAACTATAGAATGAATTTCCTTAACAATCCTCGAGTGTCGTTTCCTCATTAACTAGCGAGTTTTATTTGATATTCGATAGCCTTCTAGTTGGAATCGTGTGCTAGAGAGAATAAGACTAGTTTCGGTACTAAATTCGGCAAACAATATGTAATACTAATATCGACAATACCTCAGCAACAAAACACGGTAGAAGACGATATAATTTCCCAAGAATTCATAAGGGAGAAATACTTACTTGAAGCCTGTGATGCATAGAATTAGTTTGAAGCAATTCGATAACTTTTGCTCAGCGGAGTTACGATTTGCCGGGCGTATTTCACGAAAATAACTTTGCGGTAATGCTCCCTACGGAGCTTGGAATTCAATACCCCGAGGTTAATTTGAATTTGAATGATATATAGCGCAAATGGACGAAAAATTATTTTTTCTTTCATACTTATAATACGTAGAAGATATATATATATATATATATATATAATGAACTAATGAAAGAAGCTTAATATATATAACATTTGAGCGATGGACGGGAGTCCGTGGAACGGACCCCATCGCACCAAAACACGGGCGTGCCCGCAGGCCCATTGCGGGCATGGTCAGGTGCCACGCCCCACCCCTTTGGGCGAGTGACAGCCTCCTCCCAGTGCGATCCCTACTCCATGCTCGTCAGGCCTTTCCTCGGGCCCTTTCTTGTACGTATTATATTCTAAAACTCTTAACCAACGTACGGATAGTACAACTAACCATTAGGAACATAGGGTGCCAACATCGCTCCCCTCTTAGGAATATTCGTCCTCGAATGTCGTGCAGGGTTTGGCTGCTCGACTACTTATCCTGGAAAAATTTTGGAAGAGTCTCCCACAGCAATATGGACTACCCAAAAACCAGAAACACAAAAAAAGTCCAACACAAATATTCACACAACACTATAATAACTCTTCCGACTAGAGATAAGCGAGTCGACGATCTTGATAACATAAGTAGTAAAATAGCGGTAGTAACAATACCATCTTAACTATAATCTGTTAATCACGGAACAAGTGAGGAAATCTAGACCTCATATCATCCTCGGCTTCCCAAGTCATCTCTTCTTTATTTCTATTCCTCACAACACTTTAACGGAGGTCCCGTCTTTAGTCCTTAGTCTGCCCGAACACCGCAATCTAATATTTCAGCGGAATGCGTAGCTAGTTCTTCGTGACCTAAATATCTCCGATTGGTACCACTGAGATGGGTCACTATGCACCTGCTTAACATGAATCGTGAAATACTAAATGAACGGCCCAACTGCAGGCAACTCTAATTCATATGCCACTCGGCCTATTCTTCGGATGATCAGATATGGCCCAGTGAATCTCGGGCTAAGAGTTTACCCTTTTTACCAAATATCATCACGCCCTTCATCGGCGACACTTTAATGAATACCGGTCATTCACATCGAATTCTAAGTCTACGCACCGCACATCGGAGTAGGATTTTTGGCGACTACGAGCTGTTAGTAACCATTCTCTGATAAGTTTCAATTTCTCTTCGGCGGTGGATCGGGTACGGCGGAGCTAACCCCTGCTTCTCCTACTTCGAACCACCCAGCGGGGACATGCATTTTAGCCATATAATGCCTCATAAGGTGACATGTATGGAAGAATGGTAATTGTTATTATATACAAACTTCGTAAGGGGTGTCTCGTCCCAAATCCCTTCAAAGTCTAGCACACACACTCGTAACATATCTCGAATTAATGCGAGATAGTGCCGCTCTGCTGGCCAGATGCGTTTCGGGGATGAAGGTTGTACTCGAGATTAACCTTCGTCCCAAAACCTTTCACGAAATGAGCGCGAGAATCTAGGCGTAAATTGTGTTCCTACATTAGGAAATAAATAGATATTGGAACACCATGCAATGGGACTATCTCTTTAATATATAACTCCTCATAGTCTTTAGTTGAAAATATAGTCCGAACTAGTAAGAAGTGAGTGATTTCATCGATGATCGACAACCCAAATAGAGTAATACTTACATCTAGTATGGGTTAACCGTCACAAAGTCCATATTAACGGCTTCCCACATCCACATTGGTATAGTCATCTCCTAAGTTAATCCACCGGGCGATGCTCGGCCTTTCGCTGACAATTAGGGCCTTGGGCTACAAATGCGGCTACATCCTTCTTCATTCGGGCCACTCCCAGGTATATCTTTTATGTCACTTTTGGTACATTTTAGTCGAACCGGGATTAAGAAATGCGAAGTAATTATTTTTATCTCTGATGTGTTGGCGGCCTAAATTAGAGCGGGTGATCTCTATGCTCCGATACCCACGTCTTCGGCTACCTCGGTTCGCCTGCTAAACTTTATCTACGAGATACGCTAAATGAGAGTCTTCATACTACTAGTTTTTTACTTATACCACCGGGGAAGATATTGTTGTATTCGAATTATGGCCCCATTGTCCCCGAATCTGTGCGGCGCTAAGGCTGGCTAATCGATGTAACTCTCAGGCCAAATCTCCCACTTTTCTAGCCTCGAATCTGGCCCAAACTCCCATGGAAATCTGCTTGACGAGGGCATACGCTATTAGCTTTCCACTGGATGATACAAGATGTTAAATGTCATAATCTTTACGCTCTGGCAGTAAATGACTGTCGCAAATTCAACTCTTTTTTGCGTGAAAATATATTAGGAGACTCTTATGATCAGTGAAAATATTCACATGTATCATACAAGTAATGTCTCCATATTTTTAAGGCATGAATCCTTCTTGACTAACTCTAGATCATGGGTGGGATAGTTCTTTTCGTGCTTTCTATGTTGTGCGGAGGTATACGCCATTACCTTCCCATGTTGCATCGGGACACGCCCCCTAACTTAGAGCGCTGAAGTGTCCTGATACACGGCATACCCCTCACAGACATGCAGCGTCTTGGCTGCTGGTCTTAGACGTCAGCTTTATTTTTCAATTCTTGGAAACTATGCATCCTGAGGCCTCGGTCCCTTTGAAATTTGGTTTCTTTACGTGTCAATTTAGTCAAGACACTTAGATAGAGTAGAAAAGCCACACGAATCTCTGTATGCAGAGCTACACACCCGGACTGCGAATTTCTATGGGAGTGGTATGCGGGCCGGGTCTTTCTTGCCTCTATTTTAAAGTCGGCTTGAATACCGACCTACGATAAAATATGTCCCAAGAAAACTCACGAATTCAACCAAAAACTCACATTTAGAAATTTTGCATATAGTTGACGGTCTCGAGGGTCACGCAGTACCCGGCAAATAACCACACGTGTTACGCTTTCGAGCGGAGTACACCAAATATCATGAATAAACCATCACAAACAAGTCTAAGTATGAATTATGAAACAACGTTCATTAAATTACATGAATCTTTGCTTTGGGGCATTGTCAACTCGAAGGACATAGCCCAGGAACTGAAATGACCATACACACAGTCTTGAAAGCCATCTTCGGGACATCGCTTTTCCCACACTCGGGCATTGGTATGGGATCTCGGGACAACTTTTGAAAATATTTTTCCCCTTGCGGTGATCAAACAAATCATGTATATCTAGGAAGCGGGTATTTATATTTGAGAGTCACTTTATTCAATGTCGATAATCTATACATACGGAGAGAGTCATCTTTCTTTCTCTGATAAGCCCAGGTGCCATGGTGACATACTCGACTGAGGAAACCATTATCTAACAAATCTTTCGAGTTTGCTCTTTCAATTCCATAATTCATCAGGAGCCACTCGATGGAGGGATGGATATGAAAGTGATATGCAGCGGCAAATCAATAGAAATCAATTTCCCTTTGCGGAGGGATGTTAGGAGTTCATCGGGAACACATCACGGAAATTCATTAATCATTGGGATGGGTGAGAAGAGTAGGGGATTCTGCCACGTATCTGGTATTGTAACAATATGGTAGATACAACCCTTTGCTATCAGCTTCTTTGCCCTAGATAGGATATCAACTTACCCCTTGGCGTGGTTGTACTACCTCTCCATTCTCGCACTATTTCCCCAGGAAATGGAATCGGATGATTACGGTCAACATTGTACGGTAGCATAACGGTTCCAGCGATCCGTACCACGTAATTACATAAAATCGATCGCTCTATCTCTATTAAATATGTTGAGGTCGATGACCGTAATCTCTACGAGTACAACCTAGGTAAATTCTCTCGACAGTAGGAGTCATCTACGGGTGTAGATGCGAAAGGTCAACGAAGCAATTACGGAGCGCTATATCAAACTTTCGGGCTACTAACGAGGTAAAATATGACAAGGTAGAGCCAGGATGCATCCAAAGCATAGCGAGTTGAGACAGGACATCTAATATACATGTCATAACATACGCGTGACTCGACTCTGTCACCTGGTAATGCATATGCGATCTGGATGATACCCTAAAGCTTGGATGCCCGGATACCTCGGCCCCTTGCCAGCGTAGTTGAGGGTTGCATTTTGCGAGGGTGTTGGGGCATATGAA
The DNA here is from genome assembly GCA_018107945.1 of Datura stramonium. NCBI lineage: Eukaryota > Viridiplantae > Streptophyta > Magnoliopsida > Solanales > Solanaceae > Datura > Datura stramonium. The sequence continues at coordinate 15,897 of JACEIK010005807.1, forward strand.
CCCTGCGAAGACTGTCTGGCGATCTTGGCTACTCTTGTGTCTAGTCGGACAATTTCTTATCATATGCCTCGCACTTAAGGAGGCTGGGCAATATGCGCACCTCCCCGGATGCTACGTGGCGGGTGCGCCGTGAAAACGCTGTTCTATATAATCCGACTAAATCTCTTTGTTGTTGTGCGCACGATGCCTGAACTCTCACTAGAACTTGGCGTCCACGATGATCGATGCGCTGCCACTGCCCAGCTCTTTGGAATGGGGCTGGGTGACCTATCTAATAAAGCGGCGAGGTCCCACCCAGAAAAATCCATTTAAAAGTTTGTGGGCCTACCCCTCCGTCTTGCTCACATTTTGCCCTCTCCCGGCATATTATTGTTTGCTGAGCTCCTCATATTCTAAAAGGCGAATGCGGACACAGTGAGATATCCATATCCTCTCACAATGTCAAGTAATACATGTCTCTACATACTCTGGCTGGAGTCCCATAATGAACCGTGCACCACACAGGCGCATGGTGTCAACGAGCAGAGACGTACGTAGGGAATCAAACCTCGTGCATATTTCATGACACTTATTACGCCTGCTCACAGGTGAAACAGCGCTCTACTTTGTCCTACCGAACCTCTCGAGGCAAGTAATGGTATATGAAAGTCTCGGAAAATGGGCCACGTAGGTGGAAGTGAATCTCTACCTCGGGATCTTTCCCAACTTCTTGTACCACAAAGCTGCCATCTCGCGGTCGGAATGCTGGCGGCTCGGCGGCTCGGTAGGTGAGGCATGCGCCAACCTGAATATCCTGCAGCGATGCACAAATTATGGGTATCTTCACATGATCGTTCCACGTAAGCGTAAGAACTCGGAGGCGAGATTCACGAACTCTCGAGCTCACGAGGAGCCTCGGCGGCGGGTGATACTGCGCGGAGGCGTGCATTTGGGCAGCAACATCGAACCCATAAAATGCACCTCTAAGATCTTGATCAGATGGTACTAGAATAGTTAGGGGTGATGCTTGGTGTATCTCTCTTGCACAGTGGGCTCTAGGTGTGGTGGTGAAAGTTGGAAAGATCGAGGGGGTGTCTCCTGTCTCCCTCGGGCGCTGGTGCCTGACACATCCATAGACAAGACAACACTTGACACGGCTTGTAGACTCCACACAGGATACGGCGCTCCCAATACTAAGTTTGTCACGCCGCAGGGTATGTTTGAATCTCAGTGCCCTCGCAGGGTTTGGATTATTGGTGAACTTATGCATTTACGATTGACGCTGCTCCACGATCAAGAAAACAGCGGGCTATCTCTCATTGTCATCTGACCCCGTGAGCAAGGCCCTTCGTCCTGTAAAATAAAACTGACTACCCAAAAATAGCCTAATGATAGGGGGTCTTATGCGGGCCGACAAGACCACCTGTGATGTCTAGTTATAGTACGTGAAAATCCAATGACTTAAACATGCTATGGCGACAAGGCTACTACTCGCTTGACTAAACAAGGTCCCACAAGGCCGTCATCACAAAATGAAACATACACACAGGCCCCACATGGCAGCAGAGACTAATCACGGGGTACCATCACATTACGCGAAGCCCTTTGGAAGTATAGCCAGCGGGTGAGACGGGCTCAGACCTGCCAGCGATAAATGGCTTAAAAACAAACCTTAGCTGTGTAGCTGCGGAAGAGGAGCTAAGCTGTCTTTAGTCATTTGGGAGCTACGAGGGTCTGATGCGTGCCTAAGCACTTTTGTAGGCAAGTAATGCGAGCGCCCCTGAGGCGTCAATACAATGGAGTACCGAATGTAGGAGCGGTAAAAAATAGCCGAGATGGAAGTTTAAGGAGAAATTGAAATAATCATACGAGAAGGTAAGAGTTTAACACGAACAATCTCACTATTTGTAGTACTTAACTAACAAGGTACATACATATATATACAAACCAAAAACCTAGCAGGACCCCATAAAGCTGGAAAGTACAACCATTACAAGAATAACCTACTGTGGACCCCGTAAGCCTCGGCAAGTACAGAAACTGATATATGTTCTACTATGCGATTACGATGATCGTAGTATACTTGTAACTCTAGCAGCCCTCGCATCCTTGATTTAGCTATAACTCACTTTGTGGCCCTCGTGGCCTTACTACATTAAAACTCCTTTATGGCCTCGCGGCCTCGATTATATGAGAACTTGATATTGCCCTCGCGGCCTCTATACGCGAGGACTTAGTATGGCCCTCGCGGCTTTAGCACAAATGGACTGTATGGCCCTCGCGGCCTCGATATATAGAACTTCGATATGACCCTGTGACCTCAATATACGAGAACTCAATAGGGCCCTTACGACCTTAATATACGGACTCGATATCTTATGGCCGCTAATCCGCAGTAGATGTTAACTTTTGAATCTCTTATTGGAATAGTAATATTACAATAATAAAGCTAACTACTTGAAGGAATTTTCCTTAACATACCTGAGTGTCATTTCCTCGATAACTAGCGGTTTCAAGCGTATTCGATAGCCTTTCCTAGATGGGATCATATTGCGAGAATGAGACTAGTTTTGATACTAAGTCGGCGAAGCAAATAACTTATAATACTAATATTGACTATGCCTCAACTTAACAAAAGCAGTGAATACATACTAATTTCCTAAGAATTCGAAGGGAGAAATATTTACTTGAAGCCTATGCTTGCATAGAAACTAGCTTAGGCAGTCGATAACTTTGCTCAACGGAGTTATGATTCGTTGGGCAAATTTCACGAAAATAATTTCGCAGCAATGCTCCTTATGGGCTTGAATTCAATACTAGAGGTTAATTTAGCGAATTTGGAAGAGGCGTATTGTAGCGTACACGGACAAAAAGTTATTGTTTCCTTCATACTCTTTCTTCTCTTCACGAAGATATATATATATAATGAAATAATGAAAGCAACTTAATATATATAACATTTGAGCGATGGATGTGTGCTCTGGTGTGCCACGGCGGCAAATCCCACGGAGGGAATGGTCCATGCCACGCCCTTACTTTGGGCGGGCGCCTACCTCCTCCCGCGCGGTCCCAACTCACGTGCTCGTCAGGCCTTTCCTAGTGCCCTTTCTCATACATATTATATTCTAAAACTCTTAACCAACGTACGAATAGGCCAACTAACGTTAGAAACTTCACGGTGTAACATGCATCCTACGATCGGATACCAACTTTGGAGCATATTTTCGATAGCGAGTGAACTCAAGGGCATACTCTTGTACGGAGTCATACTCCCTTGCTTCAAATTCACAAGCTCGGCTACTTCAGCTCCCCTCATCTCAGGGAAAGCCGGGTAGAAACGCAACACAGACTCTTCCCATGTGACCGAGACATTCTCCTGCGACCTTGCTATCCTTCCATTAACAAAACCAGATATCGCAACCCCCTTCAACTAGTATGAGGCCAACTACGCACACTCAAACCTTGCTCACCCCTACGACTTGGGTGATGCCCGACAATCCCTAATCCAGAACTCGTATGGGTCCTCGTCACCTTCGACCCCGTGAACTCGGGAAACTTCATCCTCGAAAGCCCACGACTCGAGCCACCGATGCATTACCATTTTGCGAGAATATGCGAAACGGCATGATGGTTGACACGAGCGGTCAAGGTCGGTCTGAAACATGCGAATAGTGGCACAGGAACTTAACACAGTGGGCGCTCCGTCTTAAGGCTCTGAGCTAGTCTTCTTTGTCTGAGCGCCCATAACCATTTCCATCTCGTGGAATTCACCACCTCCATTCCTCCTTCCATTCATTCTTCGAGCCATCATTTGCAATCGCGAATAGCCTGAGTGGATAGAAACACTTTTCATCGCACGACATAGATCATGAAAGAAGGGAACATTTCCTAAATGTCTCGTAGACTCTTAACGTCATAAGTGGCAGGCGCACTTCACACCATGAAAAGAATCTACTTAACGTGGCTTTTCGACACCCTAGGACCTTAGACACATAGTTTGTGATACCAAGTTTGTCACGACCGGAACGGAGGTCCGGATCGTAGACACGGGACAAGGGACAGAAGACCCCAAGTCAACCCAAGCATAAGCATACATCTAACTCCACATGTATATATATATTGAAGAATCAATGATACAAAGAGCTGGAATGAGTCTAACTCAACGTAACGTCGAGAATAAGCAGCCAGAAGCTATACATATACAAAGTCGAAAAGCCTCGATATGGACGGAGGATGGTGGGACAAGACCCCGACTAACTCAATACGGGCGAAAATACACAAGGAGCGAAAGTCGCCCTCGAAGATGAGGACTCACTGACCAAGTAGGTTAACTCACGACAATGGAGCTACAGCGGTGACCTAGGTTAGGTCTATGTCATGAAATGATACAACATAGAAAGTATGTGGTCGTACGTGGAGATGTAACGGTATCAGCCTACGTTGGCGCGTAGTTACGGGAGCACTCCAGTGATCGACCCTTAACGTGAGTCTTAGACTACACATCTTCAAAACATGCGATGCTTTCCACACATCGTATACAATGAAGTTAAACATCGTCTATTGACTCAACAATGGAATCATGCATAAAATCAACATCGTGTGAAATGAAGCAACGTTGTCATTTGACAAAGCTCGATAATGAAATCATGCATAAAACCGACATAGTATGAAACGGCTCAATAATAACATACGTCTCTCAATTATGAATTCATGCACATGAGAAGCTTTATTTGATACATACCTGAGCTTCAGGAAAATATAAGTGGGAGCATTTACTCCAAAAAAATGTTAAGCTTGCTTTAGAGATTCTCGTCATCATACTCGATATAAGGGCTTTGCCCCGAAAATTTTATCATGCTTGGATCTACTTTCGATTCATTTGAAAACAATAATATCATAAACATGGGTAGCTTTAGAAACGTTGCTTTTCATCATCAAATCTCATCATCATCATATATCCATCATCATTCTTTTCTTTAAAAATGAACTACTCGTCTATAGAATTTAAATTTCGTAATTTATAACACAATTTTGATGAAAATAATTGAAAATCCGCCCAAGCTTCACAATTCATCAATAGAAACATAATCTAATGTACCCGTGAAATTGAAAATTATGCAATTGGGTGAAAAAAACCGCCAGCTTGATTTTAAATTACTCATTACTTAGAGATTTGGGCATGAGTGAAGAGGAAGCACCGCTCATAACCCTCATGCACGGAAGGGATGATTCTCACAGCTTTCTTACGATTGCGCAAGATGAGATTCCAATGGAAACCTTGAATACTTGCTCTAAATCACCTCTTCAACCTCTTGACTTTGCATGCATGGAATGAAATAGCAACAGAATAGGTTTTCCCCTCTTCAAAACCCTAAACGAGCCTTAAACGACGTGATACATTTTAGGACTTTGGGTGGAAAAGCCCTTACTAAAAGTGCGGGATTTGGGCGCTGCGGTCCACGTGAGAATTTGGGCGACTCGTGCTCACCGGAGCTCGACTTGTGGCCATGAGTTGTACGGTACTACCAAGCAAGCCCCAGGGGACCTCGCGGAGACACCCGCGACTCCATGGTCACCATCGAGTGGATTCTCTTGCCAAATGCCTCTGCCAAACAACCGGAGTCTAGGCCACGAGAGACCTGCGAGTTGTGAGGCGACCACGACTCATGGTCATGCCCGTGGTCTTTTCAACACACTTAGCGACCTGTTGGACCACGAGTCACTTCACGACTCGGGGTCACTCTCCTGTGACCTCCCCTCGCGATTCGTTACGTGATGCAGTTACCAAGGTACAATTTTCACCGTTTATCAAATTAGATCCTTGGATTCGAGGGTATAACTGCCAGCGATCAAAAGTTTTATTTCAACAATGCTCTCGTATTGGCACCGATCGGAGGTTTTATTTTAGTATAAATCAAGCTCACTTGATCGGAAGTTTCATTCTTGTGTCTTGTCATCTTACACATGTCGAGCTACACCGTCACATTCTGTGGCAGAGCTTTCACATTACAAGTCAATCCTATAATTCGAGTTTTTACAAGTTTCTTTTCTAGTTAGAATTTTACGTAATAGTTGTCCCACTTTAGTCGACCTCTTTGCATTACAAATTACTTCACCAATTAGGCTTTCACATTACGATGACGAGAGGCCTTCACATTTCGGTTGTCTTGCCGATCGAGGCATTTTATATTATAGTTTCTCCATCGTCGGAGCGTTACATTAAAGTTGCCACGCCAGGACAGACTTTTTCTATTTTATAGTTGCCACTTCCAAATGGAGGTTTTCTATTACAAGTTCATCATGCCGGTCGGAGGCTACACTCTGAGTTGCTTCGCCGGTGAAGGCATATTACGGCTCACTAAGCCGGGAGCGGCGCCCTGAGTCCCGAGTCTTCAATACTGTTGGTTTAAACTCTACACTCTTTTACATTATTATTATTATTATTATTGTTGTATTTATTTGTTGTTGTTGTTGTTGTTGTTGTTGTTGTTGTTGTTGTTGTTGTTGTTGTTTTTGTTGTTGTTGTTGTTGTTGTTGTTGTTGTTGTTGTTGTTACAACTTTGAGTGCTTTTCATCTTGGGACTTTCATCTTTGTTAATACACTATAATGTGAAACTACCTCACAAGCTTGATTGGGCATTATTTTTAGGGATACCAAACTCACAAGCCAAAGTCAAAAGTTAATGCTTCGACTTCGATTTTCATAATTAGTCATACGTACTTCAAAAATTTAGTGTACGTCCTATTCTTAGGAAATTCTAAATTCTCTCTTTTATTCTATACCTCTCAGACTACACACATTGCGCGATGTTGGAGAGGTTTTCGGGGTTTAAGCGCATCCAACAATTCGACATGATCTTAAAAAAAACATGAGGTGTACATAGTAGAGTCCATATTATAAGTGTGTTGTACATCACACTTATAATCAATAGGCTTCTGAAGTGCATCACATCTTGAAAAAGTTGTTGTCATTCATGAATTCATCTATCGTAATTCCCATATAATTCTTTCTAGCTGTCACAGACTAGTGTCGATTATAATGTTGAATTTAGGGAAAAATTGAGGGTTGCATAATCCTCCTCTCTAAGCTACGCTCCAGGCCTAATTTTCGTCTTTTTAAGGGATATGTAGGTGGATCACGTTTGAGCACAATCATACTCACTTCATTAATGCTAGAAGTATCTTATTTTCCATTACAAAAGAGCCTAGTGTCATCATAATTCAACATTAGGGCAAATTTGCAGAAGTTGATCAAATTTGTGATTACTTCCAACTCTAAAAGCTACGTATAATTACAATTTATTTTGTAAATCAGAGATATCTGGGACATCTCAAAGTCGAATATCAGCTTCTGCTCCTCAAATCTGTGTAATTTTTTGCTCAAAAAGGGATGTTTTAGTGGTCGGCTAAGTGGAATATGTCATATTTCTTTGACCACGCCTTCCTTTCTCATTCGTGGCCAAAAGGGTTATTGACACAATTTCGGATCTCATTTTTGATTAATTATTTAAGCTACAAATTTTAAACAAAATAAAATAAATATTTATAAATAGTTGAAAAAAATAATAATATTAAAAAAAACAAAAAACCACAAAAAAAATAAAATAAATCTTATATATATGTGTGATTTTGAATCTTAAAAATATTCACCAAAAAAATTGGTTATGCGTATCTTGTCATATTTTGTGTGTCGGGATAAGTATTTTTATTTAGAATACTATTTTTAGGCTTATCAAGTTTAGGTCAATTATAATTTCAACATTAAAATGACCCTTGTTTGTAAAAAAAACATTATTTATTTAAATTTGGAAGTTTTTTCAAATTAATCGATCAATAATTCATCTTGATTTTTATTCATTTTACAAGAGAGATATAATTTTACAATTCAATTGATTTTAAATTTTTATCAATTAACATTATTTTGTTAAGAAAATGAATATAATTGAAATAAGTGTAGCTTTATTTAATTACAAATATAGCCAAATTGAACCAAATCATCCATATTCCTATCCTTTGGCAATCCATTCCATTTTCTCTCATCCAATCATACCTTGCCACGTCAGCCAACTTAATCCATATCACCCCTCTCACAAAACAAACACATCTAGCATCATCTGTTGTTTCGTTTGATCTAACGGTCCATCTTTATTCAGTCTTTATATATATATATATATACACACACACATCATTTCCTCGACCTAGAAAATCCATTCATGACGCCAGTCTATGGTTGCATCCTTCACTCCGCTATTGGCATGGAGTATACCCAAACAGTGGACAAGGTAGTTCCCTTCCCTCTTTTGTTCTATTTTTTTCATTATTCCTTTCTTTTTCTTCTCCGCTTCAGTCTTTCCCATCAAAGACTTTTGAAGCCTCAAGTTTGAAATTTTATTTAAAGAACCTCAATCTTTTCTTATAAAAGGAGATAAATGGTGAGGGAAAAACGGGACTCAAAGGGCAGTAGACTCTAAAAGAACCGAGCCACACACACATGCACTCAGACACACACTAATTTTTCCTCCCCTTTCTTCTCTATGTGCTATATTTTTCCTCCAACTTCTTGTTTTTTTCTCGTTGTTCATACTTGGATTCCGAGTTGCTAGATTAACACTTGACCTCACATAGCTTCAATCATTGCTCAATAAAAGGTCAGTATCTATCCCTTTTTTAATTTTCATATTTTTTTAATAGAAGTGTATAATTTTTTTGGGATATCCTCATTGCCCGCCTAATTTTCTCTAACCTAATTTAAGATCTTCTTTGCCATGATTTTCTACTAAAATCAGTTCGCAGGAACAATATGAACTATAGAATTCTTTATTTTTAAATTTTTCAAAAAACTACTGATTCATTACCACACCAAACATGTGGTTAACTCTATTGCTAGTCTAGATTCCTATTCTATAGCGCGTTACGATATATCTTACGTGTTCTTACTCTGAAATCTATACAAAAGGACTTATAATGAGCTATCAAAGCTTAAGTTCTAAATATATATGAAGGTTTTAATATCTTTATTACTCTTCTGAAAAATCCATTTTTCTAACCCTTCTAAGGGCTGTCTTGCTTTGTTTTCTTGATAAACATCAGCATATTTTTTAACTCTTATTGATGTTTACTTTCAATATGTTTTGATTTAAAATATGAGTGTATATAAGGTTTCCCTTCTTAGGAATCAGTGATATTTGAACAGATGCTTGTTACTTCACGTGTAAAAGTCTTCATTAAATGCCATTGGTTCCCTGTGACCATCTCTTGTATATTAGACGCGATGTAAGTTTTTTTTTTTCAAATTGTATTATCTTATTTCTTTTTATGAACCATATCTTAAGGTCTTTTTATTTATTTATATGAAAAGAGATCATGAGTTAACTTCTACTTATACAGTGAAACATGGCATAGATTTTACTTATGTGGTAAGTCATGTCTCAGGGATATCATGTTGTTAATTCGTCTAAAAATATGTTGCCCTCACAATTTCTCAATATGAACTTATAATTCATTTGTGTATTTCTAAAAGGAGGGTTGATAGAAATTTTCATAATACAGGAAAAATTATCTTTTGTGTCGTTGCTTTACTATAATTTTCACCAATAAATCATTTTTTTAGTAGCCTTGAATGTTGAGAAGGAAATACTATAGTTTGTCGAGTGTGTGTCTGTTTAAGTAACTTAGTTGCTCGCTTAGATTCTGCCTTTACTTGTTGATCCAAACATATTTTAGCTTTTATTTTTACTAGAAACTTAATTTAAAATAGTTGAGGTGTTTCATCGCTTAAATAAAAGATTATGAATTCGTTAGGCTTTTATAATGTCTACTAACTTCATTAAGTTAAAAGATTTATGATTCGAGTAATATAAGCCTATTTCAACTCTACTTGTGTATGTAAGGACATAGTTTTAGGACTCACTTAGTAGTCTCTTTCTCATATCTAGATTAATCAATGAACTTGTCTTAAAGTGTCGTTGTTTAGTACAGTTATTATCTTCCATATATTTACCAAAATATTGAGTTAGTCAATATTGTTGAGATGCCTTTAAAGGGTTACGTGAACTTGAACTTAATTTCTTTATAAGAGCTCTTTAATAACTAAATTGGCCAACATGAAACTTGCTGGCATCATATAATTTATTTGTGTTTGGGTTAAGTTTGAATCCATTTTGCCTCTGTTTATCATTCTCGTAATTCTACAAAATCTCAAATTCATTCCATCCTTGTTTCTATATCTTTTAAGTATCAAGTCAAATTATGTCTTGTACTATTCCTTTCTCTTTTTGTCATTTTTATTTCATGTGCAATGGGAGAGCTGGAATTCTGTTTAAAACTCGTTTATACAACTATTAAGCCACTATCTTCTTCCATCAAAGTCGTGCTCTGAAGTCAAGTATTATGAGTTAATTTTTAATTAAAAAAACAAAAAAAACATGTAATTTAATTAAAATTAAAATATTATTATTTGTTTACTTATGTATGTTTGTGAGGTTTTGTGAATGACCTTCTCCTCGTAGGAGCGTGTGTTAAATATAATTATTTTGTCATGTTATATTGTTGTCTAAAGATTTTTCAGGAAAAGAACGTATATATGGTATTCACTCTTTTTTAAGGCTTAATAACATTTCAATGTTCTTCTATACATATCGTTTTAAATAAGTAGCTTATTTCAAGAAAATTAGTAATAAAAAGGCAATAAAAATTTTCAAATTCCAAATTCATAGCAAGCCGAACATCAAACCCTTTTAGAAAAATGGGCAGCAGGCCCCAATCATATTTTAATAATCTATTGGTTTTATTAAAAAATTACATGCGGTATATATTATTAGACTAATATTATTATTTCCACTAAACTTAAAAAATAATTTATCAATAATACATATATTTACTAAATACATCAAAATAAAATATATTTATTATCTCAAATTCTACTACTTTGTATATATCTCATTATATGATCTTTATCTCAATAATAGTTAATTCTTTTATACACGCTAATTATTCCCAAGATTCAACTACCCATATTTACGATTTATTCTTTCAAAACTTTCCCAATCCTCGCAATTTTCCTCCTCCTAATATTAATTTTACTCTTTCAATTCTGTTCAAATTTTATATTTAAGAATTCATTGTGTGTGTATTGTATTTACTGATATATGTGCTCTTTAATTTTTTATATATATTTTTATGATGTATATATTTTATAATATTTTTATTCTTCATGTGTAAAGGTATTATTTTTAATTTTCATTTTTTATTAATCACGAAATTAGAAAAAAATATATTAAGGCAGCTAGTCTAATGACAAATGTATTCTATTTTTTAAAATTTCTATGTATATATTCTTGGTAATATTTGGTATTCTTGAGTGTAAGTTATCTTATTTGTATTTCATTTTTTTTTTTTGTTAATCGTGTATTAAAAAAATCAAGACTAGTTTTTGGGGTATTATTAATGTATATTTTATTTCTATTTAAAAATTAAGAGTTCATTATATAATTTTTAGTTTTTTTACATTCCTGATGCATGTATTTTAAATGTTTTTCTTTTGTATATTTAATTGTACAATGTATATTGTATTGTTGTTATATGTACTAATAACATTGCTCTAATCATAATTTGAAATCTGCCTTCATTAAAAAAATTTAAAATAATATGTATGTTTTTGGTAATTTCTAAGTGGTGTAATAAAACATTTTGTATTTAACTGATTTATTTGTAATAAAATACAAGATTTTCTCATTAATTTCTGATTGTAATAAAAGTTTTTGTATTTTCTCTTTAAATATTTTTGAAATTTATTTTAATGTATTTTAAATTATTATAGATAATCAGCAATTATGAGAAATTAATTTTGTGAGAGTAATTATAGGATACTTTTGAGAAAAGAAAAAAAGCAAGTACGCTTATGAAGGAAAAAGATAGCAATTCTCTGGGAGTAAATTTAGGATACGTGATATGGCTGGGTAACATTATTAAGTGATCAATTTTATTAAATTTTATTATACAATTATGCACATTTATCAAGTATATTTGGTGAGAAAATAAGATAGTTTTGGTAAAATAAAATCTATAGTAATATAAGTAATTAATTCAATAAGATTGTCTGCCTATCAATTTTCTTTATTAAAGGGTTGTTAGGCTCAATTTCATCTAAATTTAACTTCTTTGCAGGGAAAAATTTTTAGCCCACTGTTTGACCCATTTCAGATTTTCTTCCCAAAAGTTCAAGTATGAAGTATACATATTATTTACAAATACATTTTTTACGGGTAATTTTCTTTTCATATATTATTATTTATACATGTATATTTATTTTTATATACTACATAAATTATTTTTCACTCATATATACATACTTTTAATTATTATTATTATTATTATTATTATTATTATTCCTTCTATCAATATCTACTATACTTATTTTTTACGTATCACATATCGTGTGTGTATATGTATGTATATATGTATATTATTTTTTACTTGAAATATATACTCACAAATTATTATTTTCCCTCGTGTATATAGCTATATGCATTTGCATATCTAGTATATACTTTGTTATACAACACTTTCTCTCTATATATACATGTATACTACATATACTATTTTACACATTTGCATACACATCATTAAGTTATCTGGTAATTCAAATATATACTATATATATATATATATATATATATATATATATTATTTCATACACATACATATAAATATTTATAAGATATGTATAACTCATAGATAGTTTTATACACACACTATATTTACAACTACTTTACATTTATTATTTTCACATTATATATATCTTTTTATATCATAAGTATATCCTTTTCATATTACTCATACTTTCTACATTTTACAAATTAGTTTTGAATTACTTTATTACATTGTTCTCACTTCATTCAAATTGCCATTATTTAATACATGTATGCTTTACATATCACAAGTATATCACTCTCGTATATTTTATATATATAACATGTATATTTCATACACCTCATACATTTTTAAGTCTATACTTTTTCCCGAATCACTATAACCCATTTTTATCACTCTTTTTAACACTTTTTAGCAAGTAATAACAAAATAGATAATCTCCTACCATATCTTAAACTAAATCTAAGAACTATCTTCGGATAGGTTTCGAGGAAGCCTTTAGCATCTTCCTGTTGAAGTAAATAAAACCACTTACCTAGGATTTCAATGATATTGTACACTAAAATAAAGTTTACATTTTACAAATAATTTTTTAAATATTTTTCTAAAACTTACGTGGTGACTCTAAATTTTTTCAAAATTAGGTAGAAGAGCGGTAAATATATTTTGACCGATTCAAAAAAAGCGCGCGACAATGGTTTGTTTGTGAAGTTTGGGGATGGGTGTTTATATACATGTTGGTGGAGAGTTGGTTATTTGTGTCGAGCGTGGCTTATTGTTGTTGTGAAGTCATGGATGGATACATTGTGTGATGGTGGTGAGTTGTTTATTGTGCATACATATAAACATACTTGTTGTATATTTACTATTTATGCCTTCGTAGCTTTGCGAGAACCAGTAAGGCCATGAGAGTTTCGGCTTGCAGGTGGGCGGTAGCGGTAAGAGCTTTATAAGGCGGTGATGGTTTTCTAGCATGGTCAAGCTTGTGTATTTCATTAACTGTAAATCCATGAAAACTTCCAACAGTTCCAATTTATACATTGAATTGCATCACATTTACTCATAACGTAGTTATATATTGGACCTCTGAGGTGATGTGTGGCCAAGGTTGTTGTTGTTGTGAGGCTTAGAGTAGGGGAAGGTAAGGTGGTACTAGACTGACATTGTTTTGTGCGGAGTTGTGGCTAGTGTGTTGGTATTGTTTCAATTTCTATTTCTATTATGTTGTCTCTATTTCTTCTATTTCCTTACATACTCGGTACATTGCTGTACTAATGCCCCAAGCCCCGGAGATGCGCATACATGCACAGCAAGTGTTGATCAGGAAGTATCTCGTTATCCTCGTTAGCTGAGTGGTATTCTAGCTTGGTGGTAAGCTCCATGTTATGCGGAATTATCCATTTGTTTTGGTCTTGACTACATATGTTTCGATGGGTGAGTCGGAGCCATTTGTAGGATCGTTTGATTGTTGTTTTACATAGAGGCTCGTAGACTTGCGTTATAATTTATGGTGTCTTGGATAAGCCTTGTCAACCTTGTTGGTTTGCTGTAGTTTCATACTTTTGCCTTGTTGGCCCTGTGTATATATTTGTTGGCTAACTTCTGTGGAGTTATATGTCATTTCCTCTTATTGGTTGATAAGTATTCTCGTAATCTTGGTAGCTTGATTATCGTGCTGAGGCCACATCGGTCCATACATTGTTTGTTGCTTAGTGTTAGAGAGGTTAGCTCGATCAAGTGAGACACTAGGTGCGGTCACATCTCAGCTATATTTTGAATGTGACAACTCCAGAAAGGAAGAAACATATCGGCATGGAAAGATAGTGCGATGAATCATATCTAAAACTCATAAGTGCCGTGTCACTTGGCGCAAGTTCTCAAATTGTCCTCTTATCTCCTCTTTCTAGCTTAGTGGAAAAACCTCTCCAGACAGCAGAAACTAAGCCCAGAGTGAGAGGAATAGATCCCACTAGCCTTACCCTCAACATACGAACTCCACCCTTCTATTATCATTAGACGGTCGATAGAAAAGTAGTGAAATTGACTCTATTGGAGATCCCACTTCAATGACTAGATTATGCAATATCTCATGACACTCTCCAAGAACTATTGTGCATCAATAGAAGGATACATGTTGAGAAATTCAAGGGTCCATCCTCTTAAATCTATCGAACCTCTTCTCTCTTTTCACACATAGTGGGATATCTTAGGTATGGAAAAATAATACGGGCATTGGTACACTTATTGGCTGAGATGATGCAACTGTAGCTAATTGAATCCTTAGAGTCACATTAACCTCAAGCATCTTGTTGGTTTTGGGTGCGAACTTTCACCACGATCTATGAACAATGTAATGTCACGGGAAGATCTTTAGTTATGTTACACTCTTTAGAAATCTGATATCATGACCCCAGATTCTCTAGAGTGCATGATAGCAATAAACCCCTCTGGGACCTGTTGGTCCATTTCGACTTTCGGAATTGGATAATCCTTTTGAAATTTGCTAATGGCTAAACAAAGACAACTCTATGATTCAAGCAGAGATAGTGCTCGAGCTACGAAATCTTGGTTTGTGGGCCTTAGTTTGACTCCAACTTGTCCCCTTCCTACCTTTGCTGCAGTGAAGCACTTACCCACGTAGTGCGGGTTCTGCTCTCCCGGCCACATATGCTCATGTCCTTTTCATACGTGAAAGTGAAACGAAGAGAACTAGAACTTAATATAAATCAGAGCGATGAGTTGGTAATTTACTGACTCATTGGGCTCTTAACAGTCTTTTGCATGATTTTCACATTAATCGAAGGTTTAATGCCTCTTCTCTTTGATTTTGCGGGTATTCAGCTTGAGATAAGAAAAAAAGAAATTGAGCGAAGAATGAGTCTCTTTAGACGAACCTATGTTGCACGGGTTGGCACCTACATTTGAATAGAAAACCTTGGTCACAGTGAAGGGCACTGCGAAACAATTGAGCTGTAGATGAGTGCTTTGCAATTACATCCATGACACATTGTGAGACATGCAAACCACGGATGGGCACCTACGAAATGCGGTACCCCTGGCCTTGAGTGGATAGAATGCGATTGGATAAAATTATCGACTCTAGCCTCATTAATGGGAGCTTCCAAGAAAATTTGAGGAAAGGTTTGTACAAAAAGAGAATGCATAATTACCTAAATGTACTCATTACTTGTCATAACTTGTAAATCGAGATCTTAGCTAAGAAAAATTATAGAGAGAAGTAGAAAAGTACATTCTTCTTCTTCTTCTTCTTCTTCTTCTTCTTCTTCTTCTTCTTTGATATTCTTATGCTAAAACCACCATTATTGCATACTTGTGAGCTTAATTTTCTATTCAAATATGATGATGTTAGTGAATCACCCATGGGTATTTCTTCTTCAACTTCATCTATTTGTAGTTAATTTAATTTCTAGGAGGTGTGTGATGTCGCTCAAATTACACCTCGCAATTGAGATATAAAGCGGTCGATGTCAAATATAGAACCCAACAAAGGTTGAGATTCGATTACACAGGGAATATGGAAGGATATAGAAAATGCTAGTGCTTAAGCTTTGGTGATTATCTCTAAGAGGGGGAATTTAAAAAGTAACAAACAATTTCGTTGAGAGAAAGTGAAGGTTGATTCAAATTAATGCAACTAGCAGGTATCCAAATTAATGCAACTAACTAGGGTAAGTGTTCCCCATGACTTCATAACCACAAGACATTTTATACTAGTGATCTATTCCGGTGCTTAGCATGCAATATCGATAAGTTAACTTCACCTAAATGGTTGGTCCCTTATTTAGATGATTATCACCACGCAACTTGGTCCGTCTACGGGTGTATGCTTGACTAACCCTTACCTTTGATATTAGATTAACTATTCCCGGATAAGGTCAAGCTATTAGATGAGGGTTGATAGCCTCAAATCCCTTTTCCTATTCATTACCCCCTTGATCCGGTAAGTAATAATAAGGCAAGTTCCAACGTTTGCAACGGTTAAGAAATAATTAAAATGAAGGGAAAAACAATACATGCATAACCTCCATTCAAGAATCACTAAGTATTTTTCCTATGTGTGTTAATTCGTCATGGTTCCCACAACCCAAGTTGTGGAGGTTTTAGCCTTTCATAATTATAAGTAAGTTCATAGCCTTCATAAAAAAATCTCAAAATAATACTTACAATGATGATAGGAAGAAACTTCACTTGAATAATGCAAAAATAAGGAAGAACAATTCAACAAGTATCTCAAATCGTTTTGTGAAAATAAAACCTTACAATCGTATTTCACACACTAATCCTCAAACTTTTTGTTTTTTTCTTTCCCTATTACAAAAAAATAAAAGGGTATTTATAATAGTAGATTTATGCCTTTTTTTCCTTCATGGATTTGATTTGGGATTTGTAGCTCCTTTTCCTAGCCAAAAATGAAATCCAAGTCAGTAGTGGCAACGGGCAAGGTAACGACTTGTTAGGTCTCCTAACGAGTCGTGGCAAGCATTAAGTACTCGTCCTCAGCAAACTGCTCCTTAAAGGTGACGGGTCACCTAATGACTCGTCAGGTCAGGGCACGAGTCGTTGGGTCCCTCATGGCTATAGATCACAAAAACTTCCAGTGTACTTGACGATTGCTCACAGTATCTCATGACGAGTCGTTACTTCACCTAACGACTCATTATGTCTTTCGTTGTCATCCCAGTGCATTTTTTAGAAATTTTCCTTTCAGTCTTCACGGCTGGCATAATGACTCGTTACCAGATATAACGAGCCGTGTCTTTAACTCGTTAGATGCATTGTTTCTTCTCAATAAAACTCGATCTCTTCCCACAACTCCAAGAACGAGTCGTGCATTGAGACGACGACTTGTTACCTGGCTAGAGGTCTGCACTTTGTTCCATTTTCTTCAAGTTCATTCCAAAATCCTCAAATATACCCAAATCTATCATTTTTAGCCCTAAAAGCATCTAATCATGTGCGTCAGCCTTTTTAACAAATATATAATATAAACACAAGCAAACACACATAATTTGTCCTTGAAACATAGTAAAGCATGAGAAAAATTATGTCTAAGAAGTGCGTAGGTACACCCTTCATCAGTGTGTGCATGATTGGGGTTTAGAATGGATTGGGTGTTATTGATTTAATCTAAAATTAAATTGCAATGCAAGAATCTAGTGTTTCCTCTAAGTTTGAATGCTATAATTAATGATTTCAAACATTAATTTACTTTTCTTATCTTGGTTTTTCTTGATAGAGAGGAGTAAGATACAGGTGAGGAAGCATTAGTGAGGATTTGGATCATGGATATGTGGGGTTCAACTAAAAATAGTCAAAACCCATTTCCATCGCTAATTAAAGGGTTGAAACTAGAGATAGTTCAACTCTTCCTCAACTTTTAGTGGCTGATTGATATTATTGACCTTGAGGTTTGCGAAAACCCAAGGAAAATTCACATAAGTGGTTGAGAAACATCGGATGTAGCCTTTGCCGCTGCTATTCATGTTGTAATTAATAGTTGAGACTAGTTAATTAACCCCAATTCAATCGACAATCCTATCAAAAGAATATCCCTAGTTCATTCTCATTGCTTGCAACAATCAACTTGCTTTGTCTTTAATTTGATATTAGAATTATATAGCTTACTTGTTTTCCCCCAATTTTTTCCTTTTTATAATATAAACAACTATGCATGCCAAATTGATTTGCTCTATGGTACTCTCTGTGGATTCGACCCCGACTCATAGTTGAGTAAATTATATTTCATATGACTGTGTAAACTCTCTCATTTTGAGAAGTATATTTGGACATTATCAATTTTTGTGTCATTACTCGGGAATTGAATACGATTTCCATTAGTTGTTAAGTAATTCAGTTTTGTTGTTGCATCTTGTATTGTTTTCACTTTTAATTTTTAGTTTGCTGGTTATTTTGGTTTGCAAAAGATTAGTCACGCTAGTAATGTGGGTAGCATGGATGGTGCAATGGAGGGGGAAGATGATCCCATATTCAATGACATTGCTGGTGCCATTTGCCTACCACCTACACTATGGAATGCGGTCTTTATGTCACGAGTACCATGCTTCACTTTTTGCAAATAAAAGGTTTATTTGGAGGACACGCTTTTGAAGATGTTAATCGACACCTTAGGAATTTCATAGAAATATATCAACCATTCAACATCACAAACATAAGCCAAGAGTTGATAAGGTTGCGGCTGTTCCCATTCACATTAACAGGTGAAGCGACAGTGTGGTTGGAGGAGCTGCCTCCAGGCTCTATGACTTCTTGGAATGAATTAATAGAAGCCTTCTTAGATAGGTATTTCCCTCCATCTCAAATGCTACAGTTGAGATATGAAATCACAAAATTTCGTCAACTCCTAAGGGATCCCATTCACAAAGTTTTGCTTCGATTCAGAAAGAAGGTGGCCATTTGTTCCAACCATGGTTTGCCCCATGGAATATTACTCCAAAGCTTCTACAGGTCTCTTGACTCCATCAACAAGTATGTGACCAAAAAAATGAATAGAGCGTGGCATACTAGAGACACCGAGGTGTCTGCTAGTGGTACCTCATCTCACCATCTTGCAGCTGAGTTGAGGAAATGTGATGAAGATGGATGAGATCTTAGAAAATATGATCACCCATGTGGAGTTGATGACAAAACACTTGTTGGGGTCAGGAGCCAAGGGATTTAAAGTTGTGGGAACTCAATGTCCTAACCAATATGAAGGAGATGCTTCACCATCGCAGTATGATGAGGAATGCCAATTTATGACTGGTCAAATGATGGATTCTCATCAAGGGTACCAAGGTGAAAGCTAGGGTCCTTGTCATTCCCGTGATGGAAATCAAGGTTGAAGAGATCAAGGTACAAACCAAGGAGGGGTGATAGAGACAACAGGGGAGGAATCGAGAACCCGAATATGGTGGGGATAGATACCATCGAAGTGAAAATCTAGATTCCACCTCCTAAAACTGATGTATCCCAAATACAGTTGGGTGTGAGTAATGTGGGGGTTTCAAAATTGAAGAGATGCTTGCTCGGGTATTGAAGAAAGTGGAGTCCATCGATAGTGGTGTTAAAGAATTAAAGGGGGAGGTATCTAACCTTGCTCAAACAATGAGCTCCTATTCAAATTCAATCAAGCATTTGGAGGCTCCAATTAATCAATTGTCAATGCAAATAAACCTAAGAATGAAAGGGACTCTTCCGAGTGATACAGTGCCAAATCCCAAGAAGGATAGTCATTTCATGGATATTATCACTAGGAGTAAAAAAGTTATTACGAATGTGGGTGATAACCCCAAGATTGTGGCAGATCCCAAAACAAATGAAAATGAAGTGAATGAGGAGGAGTCAAAAGAACCTATAGGTGTTGAAAATGAAGTGATGTTGGAAGAAGAAGGAGTTTATGTCCCTTCTCAAACTGAGGTCATTGGAGAAAAAGGTGAGGAGGTAACTAATCCCAAAGGCCAAGCGCCTAGAGTCCCACCTCCTTACCCTCAGCTATTGGCAAATAAGAAAGTGGATAACCAATTCAAAAAGTTCGTTGACATGTTTAGCAAGTTGCTCGTCAATATTTCGCTGGTTGATGCCCTACTCCAACTGCCCGGATATGAAATATTCATGAAGCAGCTTCTCAGAAAGAAAAGAGTAGTATCACTGAAGTGTTATGGTGGAAAGTAACCTTGCTCCAAAGAGAGAATGCCCAAGAGCATTCACTATCCCGTGTACAATTGGAGTTTACATATTCAACAAGGCTCTATGTGATCTCGGGGAAAGAATAAACTTGATTCCTCTCATGATATTCAAGAATTAGGTTTGGGAAGTCTCAAGCATACAATAATGAGGTTATTAATGGCAGATCATTCTATAAAACTCCCCGTGGGAATTCTTGTAGGTGTGTTGGTCAAGGTTGATAAGTTTATCATACCAACCGACTTCTTTGTGTTGGATTATGATGTTGATATTGAGGTTCCCATCATCTTGGGGCGACCACTCTTGTCCACCGAAAGAGCTTTAGTTGATGTGGAGCTAGGAGAGCTGAAGTTTTGGGTTGGTGGTGACAAAGTAACATTCAATGTATGTCAACCAATTGAACCACCTAATGAATGCAGGGTGATAGTAGTGATAAATGAGAAATATGAGCATGGAGATGATGTGGAGGAGGAGAACAAGCCTCCAAATGAATAATGAAGTTGTGAAAGGAAATTATCATATTGTGATGTTAAACCAAGGGCTTCTTGGGAGGCAACCCAAGTATTTTTAAATTCATTTGCATTGCACTTCTTTTGTTGTTTTAGTTTTGTAGGATAGATTGGATTGAAAACTAAGTGGAAGAAAACAGAGGATGGCAGCTTCTTAAGACCTGTGAAATGCAAGTACAACTTCGAACCAATAGACCTGGCAAAACTCGAGCCTGCTTGCATCTCACCTGCATACAGTGGATGGAAGCTACTTAATACCTGTGAAATGCAGGTGCAAACCCGTGAAACGCAGGACAAGCGCAACTTCGAACCAATAGACCTAGCAAAAATCGAGCCTGACTGTATCTCACCTGTGAAATACAAGTGAGGATTCATAAAATGCAGGTCTTTAGCAAATTCAAAGTAGAATACCTAGCAAAAATCATACAAAATGAGGAAATATTTGTGAGACCTATGAAATGCAGGTACAAATCCACGGAACATAGGTTTGTTATAGATGCATAACAGTAAACTGGGAAGTAATGAGGTAATGTGCATTTCGATCTGCATTTCGTAGGTGTCATTCTATAGCTGCAGGTATGACGTAGGTACCATTGACTGACCCATTGACTAAACCCAACCCATGACTGACCCAGATCTTTTAAAATTCTTCCCACTTCCAAAAAACAATCATTTTTCTACACCATCCTCCCACCTTCTCCACTTCCTAACTACCACTACAACTTCCCACATTCCTCCGTTACTACCACTTTAAAACCCATTGATCCCTTCACTTCCTCCATTCCTATAAAATCCACCATTTCTCTAACATTTTATGCCATCACTCTCACTTCAAATACCACATAAAGAAGAAAGAGGGCTAGAGTCGGCCACATTGAAAGAATTTCTCACGTTTCCATTTCTCTTTATTACTCAATCCATTTGGAATGTATTCTTAATTTTCATCTTTAATTCTTGAGTTTTTATGGTATTTGTAGATAAGCAAGCATGATAGCAATTTTCCATAACCCATGTTTTCCCCACTTCCCATTACTTGTTTTTCTTGTTCATAATGAAATTGATATTTATAGGTGTTGCGAGTAAGATTGAAATTGCAAAATTAATTGGGTGGGTTGTGTTGTTTTATGATGATTGTGCCTCTTGCTTGTGCTCTTATGCTTTGAAATTTTAGTTGGGGGTGAATTCTGAGTGACCCACTTGCTTGATATGCATGAATTTTTCCAATAATAGATAGGTTGACATCTTTCTTAAGAAAAAATCGTCATCTTTTCTTTTGTGATTGATTGTAAATGAAAATGTGAAAATATGGGTGAGTAGTGTAAAATGTGAAGTTTCTTTATGAATATGGGTAAAAGGGGTCACTCGATACTTCCCGATGATAGACGGGGTAATGCCCATCTTAAGGGAAGTTGTTGAGTGGTCCAAATGATTGAAATTATGTTGATATTGTCGATAAATCTTTCATCTCATTGAAACAGTGATTGGGTTCATACTTGTGAAAAATAGGCATGAAATTCGATGTTTGCTATTGTGAGCAACTGCAAATCGGGGATGGCAATCTACGAAACGCAGGTGGCAAAGCAGGAGAGGATTTAAGCTTCAGGTGCACTGCCCCATCTTACATTGCACCTGCGGACCGTGGATCAGCACCTGCAAAATGTAGGTGCAACACAAGTGGATAATAAAATTTCTGATAGTCTGGCCACACCTGCGACACACCTGCGAACTGCAGGTCTCAACTTGCGAAACACAGGTGCTGCTAGTTGTTAGACAATTGTGTTCCATTTTTGTTAGACATCCAATTTATTTTTATTTTATCTCTTAGCTTATCATAGTTATTTTATTTTACTTTCTTTATGAAAAATACAAAAAATATTGGATTGTGTATGGCCCTCACATGATCTTGCAGAAATATGTCATCCACCTGACGTCGGGATAAAGGAAAAGCTCCTATGAAAACTGGAACATCTCAAGAGGTGAACGAAGAAGATACTATAAGAATCTCACAACTCCATTTCGGGGCTGCCCAAAATGGAAGCTTATTATATATCATTCACAAATAAGAGTGCTATCACAAAAGAGTCTCGATTTGATATCGACTCTTTTGAAACAGAATTTCCTGATTTGGCTGAGCAATTCCAACTTCGTACTTGGGAACCATTCACTATGCCCTTGGACCCTTATTTTTTGGAGTTAGTAAGAGTTTTATGCCTCTCATAGAGCACGACAGGACCTCCTCAAGCATAGATGTCAGAGAGAGCGAGCCACCACATGTTGAGGTTCCTCCCTCCACAGAGGTTGTTCACCTAGAGGACCAATATCGGGTTGCTCCAATTTATTCATACCATGAAGTCATGACCCTTCTAGACAGATGGATAGTGACTATGCCTGGTGAACCACTTGCACTTCCACCTAACCTGTTGATGCCTTCCATGAAGGACATAGCCTCGCGGTACTTTTTGTAAGGGACCCATTATCCAGGAAGTTTCCCTAATATCTCTTTCCATATAAGGTGGGAATAGATTCCCTTGTTGGGTCTGTGAGAAGCTGTTGTGATACTTAGTTGAATGACTACCTTGTCTTATTTTGAATTAATGAAAATTATTTGGCTGTCTTTCTTGCTTGATATTGTGAAGTGCCATTGACGGGTTGGTCTTACATTTCAATTAATTCTTTACTCGTGCTTGAAAAATTGTCTTTGTTTATAGTTGAGAGCAATAAACTCCAAGGATTTTCTTTATACCATGGTTCATTCCTAAGGAGAAAAATAAATTTTCTTTCTTTTCTTTTTTGTGTCGAACCAAATGATATTTTTCTATGATAGATTGAGAGGTGACTTTCTTAAGGGAAAATGTCATGTTTTTGAGTCGTTGTTGTGTTTACTTTAATTGGTATCACCAAAAAAATTTTTATGGCATAGCAATGAATTTTGAACTTGAAAGTGAGCATTCTCTTGTAATGTATTACACATTTCTTGTTTGGCTTCTTGATTTGCAAGCTGGCTTGTCTAAAGTCATACCCTTGATTTGATTATGAAAAATAGTTGAACTCCTAGGAGTGTGATTCCTTGTGTGGTGAGTTCTTTGACTTGATTTTTATGTTGCACATTGTCTAGAACTTGCCCCGAGTGTGCTTCAAGGCGAAATCCTAGATGTAGCTGCACTTAGAACATGATCTTAGACTTTCTTTGGATAGTCACTTCACCACAAAAATGACCTCCTTGGACATCAATCCTTGTTAGCCAATGTTTGGACCTTTAATCCTTTTTCTTGGAAACCACATTACAAGTCTATTACCCTTTTAGGTCCTCTTCTTTGGAATACATCCTCCCTAACAGCTAGTGATGAAAGAAAAATGGGGCTTGAAGCCCAAGATGTGGGAAAATAAGAAAGTGAAATAAAGTGTAGGCAAAAGCCTAAATTTGGGGGTGTGCACAAAAGGAAAATATGTGAGCTTCAATGTGATGTAGCACCAAATTGCTTAATGAAAAGAATGAAATAGTTGGTTGAAAAACCTCCAATCAAAAGAAGAAAAAGAAATAGTTGAATGGTGCTATTGCTTGCTTAGATATGGATAAATGTAGAATCCAAGGTGTATTTGATTGTGTTCACAGAAGGTATTAGGGAGGATCTAGTCATAGAGCTAAAAGTTGTCCTACCCTTACCCCTATTCGTCATTATGACCCATAAGTCCTTAGTGATTTCGAGTGTAGCAACTCTACATTAGTAGCGAGTGACATAAACAGCAAGCCTATGGGTCAATTGTGTATGCACTTGAATGTCTTTGAGAAAGTGAGCGTTTTTTGCTTTATTTTATAATCCTTATGTGTGAATTGCCTGAATGTGAGTAGGATTCTGTCACGACCCAATTTATGATCGTGACCGGCGCTAAAGAATATAAATTCCAAAGCAAGCCTTAATGGAAATCTATAGAAAATCGGATAAAGTTTTTCCTATTTTTGGGCATATTAAATTTTTTTACCTATCTCAGAAAATCAGCAAGAAACAATCAATATCACCAAAATAGGCTATAATCATCCTCTATCAACCATTTCCAACATCAAAATTCTAAAACTATATCCAAGATATGAGAAGAACATATAGTACTACACACAAGTCTGTAATAAGGAAAGAATACTCATGGAACTAACAAAATAACTAGGGAGAAACTCTAAGAGTTCAAAGGAAAAGACTATAACAATTAAGTAAGCCTTTGCCCACGTGAACAAATGCGAGGCTCACAAGAAATTTGCCAACTTGAATGCTTTAGTTAATAAAATCCTCACCAACGTCACTTGCAGTCTCTGAAAAAAATAGCGGGGAGTAAGTCACTAGCTCAGTGAGTAATAACACTTAACCACAACAGTTTTTAATGGAGACAAATCATATATATTGCTAGTATTAAAATCAGTAATTATTATTAAATAAGTACCTCTTTCAGAAATGGTAAATCAAAAATTAGTTTTGTATATATCATATAAGCATAAATCAATTAACAATTCGGTAATAATTAGTAAATACTTTCAAATCAAATCTTATGTCTTGGGAGGTTTTCAATAATGATTCATGTAATCGGTGTGACTCCGTACCTTGAGAGATAGCCAATATCATGAACCCTTCATAAAAGAGTCCAATATCACGGTAGGTCCCTGTTCAAGGGAAATTAGTAACCATATGCTAGTTCTACCTTCCCACTAGTGAGGGCTGTAACGGTAAATCTGTAAATACAACATGCACCAAGTCTAACGAACCAGCCGTTAGCTACGGGATCCATCAAAGTCTACTCCCATTTATACTTTTATTTGTAAATAGTAAGTACTCATATGAAAGTATTTTCACAATAGTATAAGACATTAAGTTATTATAAAATCATGTACTTTTTTTCGGTAAGCATAATCATCTCAAGTAACAGTAAAACATGTTTAGTAATTATGAGAACATCTAACATAATAATAAATATATCGAATAAATATTTCAATACCATATCAAGTAAAATACTTGTCCCACATGCAATTTCAAAGCATTCAGTAAATATTATATTTTTAAATTATTTATAAATCATACAAGTATTTGAAATACAAATTGCGGTAAGGTTACTACTCACTGTACTTTTGTCGAAATATTCAACTTGTCGCCTCGAGAAATTTGTGTAACTTCCTTCAATCAATCTATAATCACATCATATCGATCTCGCATTAATTTTCTTGTTTAGACTAATTAATAATTAATTGAAAATACCCAACCCTCGGAATTTTATGTTTTACCATCGATTTGCAAAATTATATTTATTCATGCTATGAGTAATTTAACTATTCAAAATCTACTAATTTCAAAAAATTCATATAATTTATTTGTCCAATTCGTACTCAAATTTCTCTAAATTTATGCTTAAAATAAACTAAAGTAACCTGCCTATCCATTCTACTTTTTCTTGGTGTATACCAAAATTCAAGGGTTTACACTCCAAGTTTCTAATGTACTCACTCAATTCATGAGAATTTAATAAATTCCTTCAACTTTTTCTAAACACTTGATTCTTGAACTCTCAAGCCCAATTGGATAGTCGTGGGTTAATTTATAAACTA
>JACEIK010005807.1:80696-100275 GCA_018107945.1 Datura stramonium
ATTATGCCATGTTATGTTAGTTATATATAGATATATAGTAGAATGCCACCTTACCAGGTACGACTCCTACTCCTTTTCAGCATAGTTGAGGACAGTCTTGAACTCATACTTTCAGTCGGTTATAGTCTATTTATTTTTACTTCAGTTCTATTAGTTATACTACTTGTTGTCAGTTATTTCCAGTTGTTGCTTTGCATAACCAGTACCACCGGTAGTGATGCCTGTTTGAGGCGCTGCATTACTTGCCTATAGGTACACCTAGACGAGGAGCAAACCTATCGTAGTTCTAGTCAGCGATACAGAGCCTTCAGCTCCTTTCATCTGGAGCCTGAAAGACAGAGGTGTATTTTCTTTTGTTGTCCAGTATGGGTAGGCCGGGGCCCTGTCCTGACCATTTTTTTTTATTTTTAGAGGCTTGCAGATTGTATATTCCCTGTGGTTAGTAGTACCGGTCATGTGAGGCCGTGTGTATGTTTTAGTCTACTTATGATGGTCGTGTGGGGCCTCGTTCAATGATAGTTAGTGACCTTGTTGGTCACAGAGTAGTATAGCACTTGATTCTACTTTTCAGTGTTAACTAGTCAGCATGGCGGCCTTGTTGACCCGCATAGGTTCCCTCTTGACTCAGATGTTCTGGTTAGATGTTGTTTTCTTACTGGTGTCTATAGGCCTTGTCGGCCGGAGGCTGTATTTACAGACGTTATATAGCCCGTCGTTTTCATGAATTCAGAATTAGAGCCAGCCTAGCACCAGAAGTGCTTGGGCTCTATTAGTCCAGCAGTCCAGGTCCTAGTAGGGCACTAGGTGCTAGTCATGGCTCCCCAGGTGGGGCGTGACAGGTCTAGACTCACGTTTGCTGACTTTTGCAGGGATGCTTGTAACATGATGAATTATAGCCCTTCCAGTGGCTAAACATGGCGGCAGGTAAGATTCTTATTTTGATTATCGTTATAGTTGTGTCGAGCCTTCGCATGGTGCAAGGTTTTGTTTTTTGGAGTTTTTTATGGTAGGATTTTCATATGATGCTATGTCATGCGATGTCGTGTTGCATCAGTCCTTGAGTTGGAGTCGTGCGTGTCGTCCAATATTCGAGGACGAATGTTTCTAAGGGGAGAAGGATGTAACACCCTGAATAATTTGAGGGATAAAATTGTGCTTTCGAGTTAGGAATAAGAGTAATAAATAGGCTAAGAAGGAATTATTATGAGTTATTTGAATCACTCTATGGTCATATTTAAGATTGGACGTCGATCAAGTTGTAGAACAAAATTTGGAAAAAGTTATCGCAAAATTTCCGTCTTGAGATTCTTTGAAGTTTAGGTCAAATGTCTCGAAGATTTTCTCCCAATATATAAAGAGTTATGGGGTGTGCGACCTATCAAATTAAATATCTACGAGTCTAGTTTCCAACACATCAAACCGTTCATCAATCCGACTTTGAAGTAGAGAGATATTTGTTCTTTCGCGAGACCGCGCAAGCAGACATGTCACAAGGGTCTAAGGAGGTGGAAGGCTATTTAAGCCCCTTTGGTCGGTTTGAAGTCATCCAAATTCATTTTCTAGCAACCTACATTGTAAAAAATCTCTCTCAACTTCTATCCATGGTTTTATTTGGGTTATGAGGCTAGAAGCATTGGCTCAACATGATTTTAGTGTTGGGAAGTGGGGAATAGTGTGTAGTCCGTGGTTTGGTGTTTTTCTGGGATGTTGGTGGTTGTTTCGTGGTAAAGCTGCTGTTAAGTCTTCTTTATTTTGATCTCCCTAGTTTTTAAGGTTTTTTTATAGGTGTGTTAAATCCGGTAGGTTATTGTCTCGGAGTTTCTACCATCGAATTTCTATGAATCTTATCGGGTAAGCTTCGTTTGTCTTGTATTGTTGTTGAGTTGTGTTGGCTGCATTTTGGCAGAATTTTGGACTTCCTTTAGGCAGTAGGTTCATGGTTTTGATGGCTCAAGTTCGGATAGGCTTGAAGATAAGGTATGTTAAGCTTGTCCCTCCCTTTGTCGGCATGAATTCCATAGTCGTTGTCGTGTGTGTTGGCTGTTTGTGATGGCTTGTGTTTTGCTATTATTAAACTCTTGTTATGATATTTATATGGTGATAATGGTGAGTTTAAGGTTCTGATTTGGTCGGTGGCTCGGGCTTGAGTGTGGAGAATTGTAGACATGAAAAATATTAGGCTCGTGTCGAGAGGTCGTATGTGAGGCGTTTGGTTCTTGTAGCAAGTTGTGGGCTGTTTGAGTGAATAAGATTAGGTGATTATATTGACAATTGAATGAGGGTTTATAGTGGTTAAGGTCGATGGTTGCGACAATCTATTGTTATATTTGATTCGGCGGTCGTGTCGGCTGTGTCGATGGCACGTGACAACCGTGGTGACACTTGGGCTGGTTTGGACGTGTCCCTTGATGTTAGTGGTGAGTAGAGTGGCTTGTGGTCTGTTTGATCATATATTATTATTGTTTTTGATTGTGTGTGTGTTTTGTTTGAGGCCTTGTGGCTTGTGGATACCCGACACACGAGAGTGTTTCCGGCTGAGGGGTTGAGCCTAAGGAGTGAAATGACCTACGGGGTTAAGAATGATGTCCTATGTAGTGTCGAGTTGAGACATGATTTGAGAGTGGTCCGACATGTCTTAGCCTTCCTGGGATCGCGATTTGGTTCTCCTAGATGGATTGAACTCCACTAATTGTGCACAACCAATAGAGAGTCCGACAATGCCTGATTGATGATGTTGATTAACTGGTGTTTACTTTTGATTTGTTTGGCATTATATTGTGGTTGTTGCTTGTGTTATTTTTATCTGATAGCAGTGGATGATAGACGTTGGCTGGTGTTAGCTGAGACCATTGAGAGGTCTAGAGGCGATGACAGGTGAGCTGGGTCAGCTAGGTGTTGTTGTACTATTATTTACTTTTTGGACTTGCTGGGCTTATGGGGGCCAGGTAGGTTCTGTTTGTATGTTTGCTTGTACTTTCCAGGCTTATGGGGGCCAGGTAGGATTTATATGTTTACTTAAGTTGAGTTCTCCTTCTGCGATATTTGGTATATCTGTTGATCTCTAATCTTTGTCTTCCAATTGTTTCTGTCTTTCATGCTCTGTACATTATTGTACTGACGCCCTATTCGGGGCACTGCAGTCATTCCTGCAGGTGATAGTGGGCTGTTAGATCGATTTCATGGGTGTTGAGTGGAGTTCCAGTTGAGTTGGTGCGCTCCATGTCTTTTGGAGTCGCCATATGTTGTAGTTAAGGGTAGTTCGGGGCCCTGTCCCGATCATTTGATTACTAATGTACTTATAGAGACTCATAGACATTACTATGGTTTTAGTATGTTGTTATAGGCCAAGTGGGGCATGTTGTATAGTTGTTTTCCTTTCCATGGCCTTGACGACATATGGTATTTATATTTTTTGGTTGGTTAGGTGAGCCAGCTTCCTTTATAGTCTATCGTCTTATTTCTATTTTATAGTTGTTGTGTTGTTGAACCTCATCGGTTCTGGCCTTTGTTTTATGTTTTGGGTGTCGGGTATGCTCATATCAGGGGTGGCACCAGGTGCTAGTCACGCCTCCCCGGGTTTGGGGTGTGACAGACTTGGTATCAGAGCAGTTCATCCAAGGGAGTCTTTGAGTCGTGTTTAGTAGAGTCTTATTTATGTGTGCATTGCGCAGTGTACTTATAAACAGGAGGCTACATGACATTTAGGATTGTTACCCTTCTATCTAGATCGAAATTGTGCGAGAAGTCAGATGTCACAGGAGTCGGGTCTAGACTCGCATTTGCTGACTTTCGCAGGGATGCTTGTAACATGATGAATTATAGCCTTGCCAGTGGCTAAACATGACGACAGGTAAGATTCTTATTTTGATTATCGTTATAGTTGTGTCGCGCCTCGGCATAGTGAAAGGTTTTGTTGTTTGCAGTTGTTTATGGTAGGCTTTTCATGTGAATCTATGTCGTGCGATGTCGTGTTGTGTCAGTCCTTGAGTTTGAGTCGTGTGTGTTGTCCAACATTCGAGGACGAATGTTTCTAAGGGGGGAAGGATGTAACACCTCGAATAAGTTGAGCAATTAAATCGTGCTTTCGGGGTAGGAATAAGAGTACTAAATAGGCTAACAAGGAAGTATTATGACTTATTTGAATCACTTTATGGTCATATTTAATATTTGGATGTCGATCAAGGATTAGAACAAAATTCGGAAAAAGTTATCGCAAAATGTCTTTCTTGAGATTCTTGAAATTTAGGTCAAATGTCTCAAAGATTTTCTCCCAATCTATAAAGAGTTATGGGGTGTGAGACTATCAAATTAAAGATCTACGAGTCTAGATTCCAACACATCAAACCGTTCATTAATCCGAATTCGGAGTAGGGATATATTCGTTCTTTCGCGAGACCGCACAAGCAGGCACGTCACAAGGATCTAAGGCAGTGGAAGGCTATTTAAGCCCCTTTGGTCGGTTTGAAGTTATCCAAATTCATTTTCCAGCAACATACTTTGTAAGAAACCTCTCTCAAATTCTCTCCGTGGTTTTCTTTGGGTTATGAGGCTATAAGCCATGGCTCAACATGATTTTGGTGTCGGGAAGTAGGGAATCGCATGTAGTACGTGGTTTGGTGTATTTTTCTGGGCTGTTGGTGGTTGTTTCATGGTGAAGCTGTTGGTAAACCTTCTTTCTTTTGATCTCCTTAGTTTTTAAGATTTTTTATAGGTGTGTTAACTCCGGTAGGTTATTTATTGTCTCAGAGTTTCTACCATCGAATTCCTATAAATCTTATCAGGTAAGCTTCATTTGTCTTGTCTTGTTGTTGAGATGTGTTGGCTGTGTTTTGGCAGAATTTTGGACTGCCTATAGGCAGTAGGTTCATGGTTTTGAAGGCTCAGGTTCGTCTAGGCTTAAAGCTAAGGTATGTTAAGCTTGTCCCTCCCTTTGTCGGCATGAATTCCATAGCCGTTCTCGTTCGTGTTGATGTGTCTATTGGCTGTTTGTGATGGCTTGTTTTATGCTATTATTGAAATCTCATTCTACTGTTTATATGGTGATAAGGGTGAGTTTAAGGTGCTGGTTTTGTCGGTGGATCGGGCTTGAGTGTGGAGATTCGTAGACATGGAAAATATTAGGATCGTGTCGAGAGGCCGTATGTGAGGCTTGTTGTTCTTGTAGCAAGTTGTGGGCTGTTTGAATGAATAAGATTAGGTGATTATGTTTACAAGTGAATGAGGGTTTAGAGTGTTTAAGGTCGATGGTTACGACGATCTGTTGTTATATTTGATTCGACGGTGGTGTCGGCTGTGTCGATGACACGTGACGACCGTGGTGACACTTGGGTTGGTTTGGACGTGTCCCTTGATGTTAGTGGTGAGTATAGTGGCTTGTGGTCTGTTTTATCATATATTATTATTATTATTGATTGTGTGTGTGTTTTGTTTGAGGCCTTGTGGCTTGTGGATATCCGACACACGAGAGTGTTTCCGACTGAGGGGTTGAGCCTAAGGAGTGAAATTACCTACGGGATTGAGAATGATTTCCTCCGTAGTGTCGAGTTGAGACATGATTTGAGAGTGGTCCGACATGTCTTAGCCTTCCTGGGATTGCGATTTGGTTCTCCCAGATGGATTGAGCTCCGCTAATTGTGCACAGCCGAGAGAGAGTCCGACAATGCCTGATTGATGATGTTTATTAACTGGTGTTTACTTTTGATTTGTTTGGCATTATATTGTGGTTGTTGCTTGTGTTATTTGTTATCTGATAGCAGTGGATACTAGATGTTGGCTGGTGTTAGCTGAGACCATTGAGAGGTCTAGAGGCGATGACAAGTGAGCTGGGTCAGCTAGGTGCTGCTGTACTGTTATTTACTTTTTGGACTTGCTGGGCTTATGGGGGCCAGGTAGGTTCTGTTTGTATGTTTGCTTGTACTTTCCAAGCTTATGGGGGCCGGTAGGATTTATATGTTTACTTAAGTTGAGTTCTCCTTCTGCGATATTTGGTATATCTGTTGATCTCTAATCTTTGTCTTCCAATTATTTCTGCCTTTCATGCTCTGTACATTATTGTACTGACGCCCTATTCGGGGCACTGCATTCATGCTTGTAGGTGATGGTGGGATGTTAGATTGAGTTCTTGGGTGTTGAGTGGAGTTCTAGCTGAGTTGGTGCGCTCCAGGTCTTTCGGAGTCACCAGATGTTTGAGCTAAGGGTAGTTCGGGGCCCTGTCCCGATCATTTGATTACTAATGTATTTATAGAGGCTCATAGACATTACTGTGGTTTTAGTATGTTGTTATAGGCCAAGTGGGCCATGTTGTATAGTTGTTTTCCTTTCTGTGGCCTTGATGACATATGGTATTTATATTTTTTGTTGGTCAGGTGAGCCAACTTCCGCTATGGTCTATCATCTTATTCTGATTTTATAGTTTGTTGAACCTCATTGGTTCTGGCCTTTGTTTTATACTTTGGGCGTCAGGTATGCCAGTCACGCCTCCCCGGGTTTGGGATGTGACATTCAACCTTATTTATCACCCTAGTTCTATGAATTTCCATCTTAAGGTAGTCTATTTGGGTCAAACTTCGCAACATTAGTAACTCTAAATTTTCTCCACGTCAATTCATCAACACATAAGAGTAAATAGATAAAATCGAGTCTGAATCACTCAATCTGGTTAACTACGGATTCTTATAATTACTTATTTTTTCCTTACCTCAGATTTGATCTACGCTAATTAATTTACATCACCGATTCACCGTCCCATTCATACCACATAAAAGGACACCAACAAGCTCACACAACCCCATTGGGTTTATTCACCTTGTTTCATTCTTGTTCATATCATTTTATACAACACACACATAAAGAATATATTCATAATTTATGATATCAAATACACCATCGAAATATATCATAAAAATAATTACAATCATATGTCATTAACAACTGCTATAAAGAATATCACCTCAGTACTCCATTACCAAGATCATAACATCAAGGACATATTATCAAGAATATCCAATCAAGAGTACTTGTCAAGAACATCACATTAAGAGTGCACCCCCCATTATTAATCATCAATTTTGGGTTTTACTTTCCCATATGATCTCATACCTAGTATTAATTCTCCAATTTCATAGTTATGTCACTGCAAGCATTTTATCAAGTCATCATATTTTATGATCCCTCTATCCTCATCGATTGTACATCAATAGTATATACGTATATAATTCACTAATTATAGTCTAACACAAAGGTAAGCCATAACCTACTGGAATCGAAGAACTAGAACATGCACCTACTCCGTGGGAGCTTTTCCTTTTCTCAATGCCTCTGAACGTTCGAAGTCTAGAAATAATACATTGAGGAATCAATCAATAGTCTACTTCTTCAATTCAAGGATTTGAAAACTCCACCAATTTCATTCTACCCATTGTTTATGGTCCAATTCGATAATCATAGGATAAATGATCATAATCTAAATCCACAACGATCATTCGAACCTAATTCTGGAGTTTTTACTCCTCTAACCCTCTTAAAATAGTTTTTAAGGTTAGGGGTTTCAAATTCATTGGATTCTAAGTCTCAAACTATCACCAAAACAATGTTTTGCAAACATATTCACCCTAGAAAGTGTTATTTTACCACTTTTAGGCCTAGAAATTAACACCTAATCACTCTCATAACTCTAGCCCTAGTTTTCACAAACCTAGGGCTCTTAGCTAGAAATTCACCATTAGGGAC
Organism: Datura stramonium; assembly: GCA_018107945.1. Taxonomy (NCBI): domain Eukaryota; kingdom Viridiplantae; phylum Streptophyta; class Magnoliopsida; order Solanales; family Solanaceae; genus Datura; species Datura stramonium. Next base: position 88,425 of record JACEIK010005807.1, read on the forward strand.
TATCTTTAATTCTAGGTGTTAGAGAATCACAAGATGGAAAGATTAACAAGAAAATATTACCTTGGAATAAGAAATTGCTCTAGCCCTTGAAAATTTCCACCAAAGCTCTCAAACTTCATGTCTCAGAGTAATGGGGTGAAAAACCTCAAAATTCTAACTTAAACTGATTTTCTACGTCGCGTCATCCGCTGCAGCGGTACATTTTCGCTGCAGCGGTCCCGTTACGGCGGATGATCGTTCACTGTAGCGGTCCCGCTGTCTGCAAAATTTTAATCATTATGCAAATATCATCGAGGCTCTATAACAATTGGAGGGGTCGTTACAACTATGGCCCTTATTCAACCAAAGGCCGAATGGCCTAATCCTATTCTCCTTTGATTTTTAATCCTATTTGGAATTGGATTTAGATTCTTTTTATTCCTATTTGGAGTTGTTCTTGGCTTTAAGAGAAAGCACCATTAATTATCTATAAATATAGAAACCTTAGAGAAGTATTCAACGCTCATTCATATTTGTCTTTGAAAGACTTTGGCCCATAAGAGTGATTTTGAGAAAGCTTCCATCAAGAGAGAAGAGAGAAGAAGATGAATCTTTTTCATGCAATTTTACTCTCCAACCATCCACCTTCAAATCAAGTTTGTGGTTTGTTTACCATTGCATCGGGCTAAAAATTTGACCAAGTGTTCCAAACATCTTAGTCTTTGATTTGAACGATGAAGATCGAATTTGGAGATAAGCAGTATTTGATTTAGAGTCCTGAACAACAGCTCAATTTTGTATGATTTCTCTTGATTTATTTTGATTGGTGTTACTATAGCGTCTCTGTGTTTGGTACTATTTGTGTAGCCATTTTGGAGAAATTTTTGTTTTATTGAAGAAACTTTGATCTTTGTGATCCTGTGATTGTTACCTTCGATTTGAAGGGTTCTCCACATTAAGTTTAGCATTCTTTATTTTCTTTATTTTTCAGGTTTGCTTTCATCGTCATAATGGGCTATGACCCTTATTCAACCAAGGGCCCAATAGTCTAATCCTATTCTCCTTTGGTTTCCAATCATATTTTGAATTGGATTTAGATTTTTATCCTATTTGGAGTTGGTCTTGGCTTTAAGAGAAAGCATCATTTATTATCTATAAATATAGAAATTTTGGAGAAGTATTCAGCGCTCATTCATATTTGTCTTTGAAAGATTTTAGTACATAAGAGTGGTTTTTGAGAAAGCTTCCACTAAGAGGGAAGAGAGAAAAAAGGATTTTTGATAAATATTGGGTGTTTGCCTTGACTTTCTTACCATAATTGAGTTTTTATATTCCTAAAATAGAAAGCACAATTTTTTCATATTTGGCTAATCTCTTCACACGTATAAAAAAAAGGTGTTTGACTCTATAAATTAATGTTTCTTATTCCTAACTTGGTTGTATCCACAATGTAGTCTTAAGGGCTTTGAGAGTCTTATTTAGGGGGAGATTTGTGAGACACAAGTGATAGTATAATACTTGTAAGAACCTCTTTTAATTCTGAGTGAATTTTGTAAAGTTACTTCTCTCAATATTTTGTACTCTCTTTTATATAGTGATTGCTCATCTCCTTATGTGGATGTAGGTTGATTGACCGAACCACGTTAAATTATTGTATCTCTTTTGGTTTATTTCTCATTTATCTTCTTATTTATCGTCTTTGGAGGTTTTCTGTGTTAGCTTATACATGACACCTTATTATTTTAGTCCTAATAAGACGTAGCACTTATCTTCGAGAGGATATGGAACAATTTAGGAATTCTTCTTTCTTTCTGTCTCATACGTTCTTGATTTAGATTGAGTTCTAATTCTCTTTGTTTCACTCTCTCAAAGATGATGAGGACATGAGCATATGTGGTTGGAGAGCAGGAGCCTACACTATGCGGCAAGTGCCTCTACTCGCAACAGAGGTAGGGGAATACACCAACACCTGCGAGAGGTCGAACATAAACTATTGCTCAGACCCAGACTAGAGTTGTTCTACTTAAGCCACTAGTAGTCAAAAGGATTAGCCAATTCTAGAAGTTGAGATGGACCAGCTGAGGTCATAGAGTGGTTTATTGCTACTCATGTACTCCAGGAGACTCTAGTTAACATTTTAGGATTTCTAGAGTGTATAGAATAAGTCAAGATCTTTCCTGTGACACTAAATTATTCATAGATCGAGGTGAGAGTTTAAACCCCAAACCAACAATATGCTAAAGTTTATCAGACTCCAAAGATTCATCTAGTTTCAGTTGCATCATCCCAGCCAATGAGTGTACCAATGCCTAGTATTTCTCTATACCTAATGATATCCTAACTATGATTGTTAAAGAGTAGAAGAGGTTCTATAGGTTTAAGAGGATTGTAACACCCCAAAATTTCATAAGATCAAAACCTAGACATGAATTAGAACCAACAGAAAAATTTGCAAAATTCCACAGAACGACTTATTGTACGAGTTGTGTTGTTACTTGACGGAGCGTGGGATAAGTCGTGGTGAGCCAGCAGTCCCTCTTGGCCTAGTGATGATGACTCGTGGTACAAGTTGTGGGATGTGGTGATGAGTCATGGTGTCACTCATCTTGAGGAGGCCTAGAGGAAGATGGAAAATGTACTAGAACCTATGAATCAAGTGACAACTCGTGAGACCTTGTAACGGATCATGGTCTGGAATCATAAGATGGAAAACCTGAGAAGGAAAGGTTAGACTGGCCCACACCATGAGTCATGGTAGGATGGTACAACTCGTGGTTAGGGAGTCATTGTGAATGTTTGCATAAAAAAGGCCAGGTGTAATGAGTCACACAATGACTCGTTGGGCCAAGTAACGAGCCATGGTATGAGGATCATAGAGATGGAATTTGGCCCGATAATGATGCTCAAAACTCAAACTTCCTGGAAAAGTATGAAGCGGATGTTGTCAATAAAGAACCCAAAAAAGAGGTTGGGGTCAAACCTATAGGGAATAGGGTAAGATCTAGACTAATGTCGGTACTTGAACTTGTTGGTGAGTTATCTTCAAATTGGGGAGTTTCATAGAAAAACAATATCAAAGCAAGATTATAGTTGTGATTAATATCAAGATTTGCAAATAACTAGGATAAGTGTTCCCCATGGGTTAATAACTACTTTGGGTATACACACGTGATCAATCTCAATGCTTACTTGGAGAACTGATAACTAGGGTTCATCCAAATGATTGGTTCGTCCCTATTGAATAACTATACTCAATCATCATTTTAGGTCTCATGAGTGACTTTAAACTAACTGTTATCAATATGTTCTAAATTTAACTATTCTGCGACCACAACTCAAGTTAATACAATTATCATAATGACCAATGCTTTGTTGTAGTTCTCTTCTCCTAATCTCTACTTCTCTAGGTTCATGCAAGTAAAAACTCAGGAAAGTCCTAACGTTGTACACCATTAAGAAACATTTAAAGATGAAGAGAATACAAAACAAGTGTTTAACATTGGTTTTGAATCACTTTTGTGTAACCCTATTTCGTTAATCTACCATAGTTTTCACAATCCCTAGTTGTAAAACCTCTCATGATTGTAAGATTATAATTTACATTCATAGAAAAACATATAATTGAATATTTACAATAATAATTGGAAGAAAACCTGTTTTGAATATCAATGAACAATCTCAAGAACAATTGATGAAATCAAGTGTTTGATCCTAAAAATTGCTCTCCAAAACTTGATAAAATTTCACAAAAATTATTCTTCACACGTCTCTATTACTTCCTTTCTGGATTCTCTCCTAAAATAAAACATAAAAGGTATTTATACAGACATTAAAAATCTTTTCCTAAGCTAACAAGGAATTTTCCATATCTGGCGCCGACTCTATCACGACTGATCCTATGACCCATAACAGGATTGTACGGGTCGTACAGGCTTCTCGTACATCCTTGGATGCTGAAAATTTGTCTAAGTATTGGTAGGCTGGTACGACTCGTTCCATAGTCCTACGAGTTATACAATGCATCCGTGGCTTAGGCTTGAGAACTCTGACATCTTTTAAAATTTTTCACGAGTGTTGTGGTACTCCTTGTACCTTCCTCCTACAACTCATACTGCTTGTTGTATCTGAAGTTCTGCCAAGTCTTGAATAATCACTTAAATCTCACAACGGCTCATGGTACAGGTCGTGTGTGAGTGCTACGATCTGTGGGTTCCACCCGTACCAAGAGACTACTTTGTGAAAATTTCTTTGAAGATTACCACGACTCCAGTTACGGCTTGTACCATCTTGGTATGGCTTGTACTGTAGTATGTTTCCTTCCTCTTAATCTAGCCTTATAATTTTCACCACGATTCAACTTAAGACTTTTGCATGTCCTCAGGCAAAAAAAACAAAAAAATAAAACACGATGCTTAACTAGAAAATAAACCTAGGATACTACAACTAACAATTAATCAAAATTTTGCATCATAACTCAAATAGCTTTTGACCCTTTTACCGGTGAACCAAATCAACACATGCATGTTAATAAACCATAAAACATGATAAATAGGGATCAAGATATGTCATCTAGGTATTAACAGATAGTCAAGTCATCATCAATGTTTTTCACACTGACAATTGGTAGAATTAAATACAGACAATGTACCCTCATAGCAAATGAAGCCCCCTACTCACAAATATAGTAAAATATGAAACATGGGACTAAACAAGTAAGAATCTCACTCTCACAAATAAGTTTCAAATACTGCATGTCGGATACCATAGGTTTGCCCTTGTTTTTTCCACTTTGGTTTGTCAGATGGTCAGGCTAGGATCACTATAGGACTTGCTTTGGCTTATAATAAGGTTTTCGGGCTGGGTATGGTAGATATGAAATCTTTTTAGTGACTAAACCCCTCATTGTCACTACATACATGTGGCTCTATTTTTTTTTTAGTTTTTTACCCTTTTTGCTTTTTCCGCATTTTCCTCCTTTTTCACCCTTCTTTATTCAATTGCATGAGTCTGGTGTGTTTCTTCAAACTTTTATGCATCATTCTCTTTTTGAATTTTTTTTTAATTTTATTCTTCTTTTTTTTTTTCACACCACACCTCATTTTTTTCACCTTTTCTTTTCTCTTCCTTTTTCTCTTTCCCAAGATTTATGCACCCCTACTCTAACCACCCTCAACTTTGGAATTTTGCCTATGTTGAAGTTCACAATGTCCAAGGAGGACCAAGGCTAAAACAGGGTCATTATAAAAATGGATACGGTTAATTGGTTAATCAAATAAAAATAGTTTATTTAAAACTCAAAATCAGGATCAAGGGAATCATATTATTTTGGCAGGGTAATTTAAGCTAAAAAAAACGACCTACGATCCTTTTCTAACCAACCATCCTAAAACCTATGTAAAGACCAACCAGGCAAGTTCTAGATCCTCTATGCAATATTGAACTAGGTATCAAACCTCACTCACTCATGGTACATGTCTTGCATTCACTCTACCTGTCTGGTTTATACATGGCTAACAAAGACTATTCATGATAATACACTAGATGACATAAAAAGATCCACAGAAATCATGCTTTGCAATCAACAAGTACATAACCAACCATCAAAAATTTTAAAATAGTGTCAACTTTTACAAATTCAAAACTAGTTCAATTCATTAGCTGAGTACTTCTAAGCTACTTTATAATTAAACAAAAATAAAAAAAATAAAATTCTAAACATGTCGGTTCTACTAAATATCATGCTCGAGGAAAAAGAAACACGACAATAAAAATCCTCGGACAAATCAAAATTCCAAAAATACAAGTACACCCCCTCGCCTTTTTAAAAAAGCATGCTTTGTCTTTGAAGCGTAGTATATAAAGTATATGGAAGGAAACATACCTGTGACAAACTAAGTAGTCCTTTCATCCCGCAGAAGAGGTACCTTCGCTGCAATCGTGGCGCTGACAATGGCCGATGCACTCACTGGTGTATTAGTAGGGGAAGTGGATACCCCCTCAGTAGTGACAGTCGTTTGTACGACCTCTGGAATCACCGGAGCTGAATCTGGCTTGCCCAAAGGGTCCTTGCCACCTGAAAGATCTAGTGGGCCATGGTGGAGCTACCCACTCATCTACCTCTCTCAAGAAGCTCCGATTGATTCTCTTCATGAATCTGCTGACTCTCCAATATTGCCCGCTTGCGATCTCTTTTTTATCTCTTTCTCTTCTTCTTTGGGGTCTTGTCTCCAACATCCTCAAAGACCCTATTTTTCCCTTTCTCCTCCTCAACTCCTGTAGGCTCCCAATAAGCAGCTAGATCAAGCTCTTCGTCAATACCAACGTCAAGATCAGGAAGATTAGGGCTGCTATGATTGTCGGCTTCCATGATGACAGCTCGGCCACTTGACTTCAAAGAGCCCCCAACTCCTCACGGAGGCTGACCATGTCAGTCTGCTCATCCATACGCATGTTGAATCTGCTCTCAAAACCATCTATCCTGACGTGTAGGTCCTGTGCAACTGTCTCAATCTTAGCCTTTATCCAAGGCTTGGCGTTCTCTATCATCGATTGAACCTTCTTCTCAGCTACGATCAGTCTCTTGGCCAGCTTTTGGAGGAATTCTTGAGGCAGTATGATGTACCCGGCTGGAGTTTAGCTTGAGAGGCTCATAGGTAGTGCGGTAGAGGTGCTAGGAGCTGCATTTGAATAACCAGCATCTATAATCGGTGTCTCTCCCTTCTCCTATGAAGTGGGGGAATTCACCTGTGTGCCCCCAACTATCCGTGATAGTAGGACTGTAGTGGAAAGTCGGTCCAAGCTTACTAGGTTCATCTCATCCTGGATTAGGCCAATTTTAGCAATCTGCTATCCTCCGATTAGGTGCTCCTCACTACGATGCACCTTGATGCCCGCCTCTGTGCATAATCTAAAAACGAGAGTTGGGAATGGGATGGTAGTGCTCAATCCCATAGCCCGATCCTACATCTCCTCTACAATGACCCTCGGGATTTTGATGGGGTATCTGTACATGATACATGCCATCAAAGATGCTTTGTCTGCACTGAATGTATTATCATTTACTATCGGGGCCAACCGGTAGCGCACTAACGTCCAATAGACTTTTTCTATGAAGTTCATAGAGTTCTTTGTAACCTACTTGCCGCTAGTGACCGATTCTTCCTTTCCTTTGTCCTCAGCAATAACTCTGAACAACCATTGAATTTGCCTCTGCCTCTCATCAAAACTCAACTGCTTGATCAATTTTAAGGCCTCCACCCGATAGTCATATTTCGGTGTAGCATGTGGTGGTATGAATTGGGGCCTATATAATACCCGAGCAATAGTGCACTCGGCTATATCAACATCTCGGCCTCTTACCATGACAATCTCTAGCTTGGGCTGATCTTTCAACTTTTGCCCATCTTTTGCTTTTTGCTCCATGGTTGTCCAATAATTGGCGTAAAACTATCGGACGATTTCTGAAGTGTATTGGTTTGGGGATCTAGCCATCCAATCGAATCCATAGAAGCTAATTATCCTCTTCATCTCCTCCACCTCGTTCAGTGAATTGGTGAGGATCCACGACTCTTCTTGAATGCTTCGCCTAGGTTTGTTCTTGGCGGTGAGAGCAATACCCTATCTATATATTTCCTAGGCTCCTGGTACTCTTTACTGAATGGTGCGGTTCTCCCTAGGTAGAGTCTGCTCCTGCTCGGCATTGGGTGCCTCCTCCTCTAATCCGAACTCACTATTTGCATCTCTGGATTGGGCCTCCTCAGACCCCTCTTCTTTATTAGAGACACTTTTGAACTCTTGGGATCTTTCCTCTACTCCCTCCTCATACTGGGGAGCACCAGCAAATGTGGCTGTGGCCGCCACGGCCTGGGCTTTAGCCTTCACCCTAGTGATTTTATTCCCGTCAGTATCAGATATATCGACCCGGTATTCCTCTACTGAACCACTAGGGGAGTTGCCCGCTTGTTCAGATTTAGAGGTCTCATCAATCAATGCCCTCTAAGCAGTTTCCTTGGATGTTTTTTGTTTCTACGTCATTGTACCTGTGGAGAAAAAGGCTAGAATTCCAAACCTGAAAAAACGAAAGCAAGAAAAAAAGTTCGCTTTGATTTATCACGGGTATACAGTACGGGTAGTACCTTAAAGGTACGATTCATGCTGAGACTCGTAATATCTCAGGTCAATGTTATGCCTCTATGGTACAACTCGTACCATGAAGGTATGGTCCATACCACGAGTCATATGAGGATGCCCCTTGAAAACAAATGTTCTGTATTTTTTAACAACTCATGGTATGACTCGTAATCGATTTCACGAGTAGTAGGAAGGATCATACTGTCACTTTTGGACTTGACCCTTTTTAGATTCTTGGTATGATTGCCAGGTATGACTCGTAGAGGATACCACGAGCCGTACTAGGATTCATACCTCGAGATTTTTACAAGTTTGTCTAGGGACAGTCCCAATGAGCCATCCTACGAGTCGTAGTATGAAAACATGAGTTGTAGGAAGGCTTTTGAAGCTTTTCCCTGCCTCACTTTTGATTCAGTTTGTAGGAGATTATCATTTAGTGTCGGGTACTCAGAATTCCCCAAGTCCAGGAATGCTTTTATCATGTTTTATAGTTACCCATTCGTCCCAATTTTAATCACAACCTATAACTCAAGTTTAACAGTTCATTGCACAATTTTTTACAAGTTAAATCCCTACCTAGTCGCACACTAACTTGTTTACATCCCTAGTAATTTTCCTTTTTAATTTTTCAAGCATTGTGTCACACCCCGAGTCTACACCCTGGATGTAACACGGTACTTGAAGCCACAAGGGACCCGAAGTCAACCCTTGGTCTATCATTCACTAGCATTCTGAGTAAACATGCACAACGGAACTTTGAAATAATATCATAAATCATTCATGAAATACAAGTATGAAAACATACAGTTCAAAACATTTGAATAGTACTGATAAATCTGAAAGAAAATCATGTCTGTCTGAAAGCCATCTAACTGAGGAGTTGTTGGGACAAGCCCCCAACTAACTCTAAGTCTAACTGAAACTAATAAATGACTGAAAGAAGGAAATAATGCCCTCGGATGATGAGGACTCACACTTCAACTGTTGTGGAGAATCTGAACTGCGGTGCTAAGTTTGAGAATCTACAACTGTATCATGAAATGATACATCATAAAAGTATGTGTCAGTACTTTGAATGTACTGAGTAAGAGAGAGAAACATGAATAATATGATAGAACTGGTAACTGAACTTATACGACATGAAATGACCAACTGAAATGCTGAAAACTGATACAACTGGTATAAAACTGATATAGTCAAAAGTGACCCCGGATGATAGTCATAGACATGTCCTAAGTTTGAAATACTGAGTCTGAAATACTGCACTGAACTGATCTAAATTGAGCTAAACTGAGAAATCTAAGAATGAGCTAAACTGATTAGTAGGAGAGGCTATAACCGACATATAACCACGTGAGCTAAACGTGGAGTCCGATGTATACATCCCACCGGTAGAACCCAATATACCTTGCCAGGGTATAAAGGCATGGATTGCGAGAATCGATGTAAAAGGGGTCCAACAGGCTAAGTAAATATAACCTACGGTGGTAACGTAGTTCTGGAACCTGGGTGCGCTGGAACCCCGACCCTTTCGGTGTTAAGTCCTACTCTCACTGGATAATCCTATTACTGCTACTACTAACAAGAGGATAGCTCAATACTGGGGCCCAAGACTATACTGACCCAGGGATACTATCAAAGAGTTCCCTGAGTGTCTTATAGGACCAGATTTGGAAACTGAGTTCTAAGACTGGTCAGAGCTGCCTATCTGGAAGCGTCGTAACCGTCTAAAGAACAAACTGATAATTGAACTGGGGTCCTGGGGCTGGTCAGAGCTATATAATTAAAATGTCATGACCGCCTAATGGACCAAATAACTATAATCTGAGTCTGAGTCTGATAACTGAGAGGCATCACTAACACCTTGGGAAAGGACTACAGTGAAACTGATCAGCTGACATTATTCTGGTCAACCCGGAGGTTGCTAAAATCTGGCTGAGGCTAGACTGACATTCCTGAGTGATACTAAGTAAATATATTTCTAAATGAGACTGATTAATTAAACCTTTAATTGAGTTTTTGATACATACAAATGCTATAGGAATTTTCTAACTTTGAAGGATTTAAAGCATGATTCATTAATTCAATAAACATACAGGATTCGAGTTTCTGCTCCAAAAGTTAGGCTAATATTCTACTTCACTGGAATAGGCATTATTTTAGTCACAAACTAGTGGAAATTAGCTACAATGAACATAAATTAGGATTCCACGTGAATTAATCAGGAACAATAACAATATCTTCAATTTCGTAAATTTAGGGCTAGGACTGAAAGTTAACTAAGAAAGGGTTTTTGGGGGACGCAAGGGGAGAACAATCTCCTTGATGAATTCCCACATACCTATAGAAGAAACTCCGGTGAAAATCTCTAAGAAAAACAGAGAGGATTGACGTTTTCCCTACTTCTGCTATGTGCTCCCAGAGAAATTCTACGCACTGTTCTTGAGAATGAGAGAAGGAATATGGGGAGAAACCATTGGTTACCCCTTCTAAAACCCTTGAATGAACCCCAAATGATGATGTATTTTAGGGACTAGGTAGGTGGAATTTTACAAAAATAACCCTGGGATTTAAATCTGAAATCTGGCCGACAGGAACCAACCGGCCTCAAAATGGGTCATTGGTAGAAATGATGGCCTGTTGAATCTGGTCATGGTTTCTAGGTTCAGAAACTAGATTCACACTGGTGACCCGTGGTTAGGTACAACGGTCCGTTGAAAGCAACAACAGGGTCGTTGATACCTCCCATTGGAACTGGAAAGATAACTGGGCACGGGGACAACGGGTGATAACAACGACTCATTGGTAGGACCAACGGGTTGTTGTATCCCCTCATGGTTCACACGGATGGGTTTTGGAAGTGAACGACGGGTGGTTACAATGGCTCATTAGAGGCTACCACGGGCGTCGTTGTCTCAGGGAAAGGGTCCGATAGACCTCTGAATTGGGATTCAAAGGGCGACAGGACTGCCCGTTGTTAGGATCAACAGGTCTTCCTATGACTCATTGTTTTCCCCTGGAACAATGCTGCTACAACCCATGGCTCATTACAACGGTCCATTAGTTCCACCAACGGTCCGTTATAGGGGTCGTTTGAGAAAGAAATTTTTTTCTGATTTCCTGTGGTTTTTTATGCAACATCTGAATTTGGTCTAGGAAAGCTTTCGGGTGCTACAATATATCCCCCTTGGGATTATTCTTCCCTGAATGAAGACCAAAGCTAGGAAAAGAGCTGAGATTTCTAAAATTGAGGCTATGACTGATTTCTGAAGGAGTAACTGACTCCGAACTGACTTAACCGTACTAACAGAGCTGATGCAACTAGAATACACGTAGAAAATCTAAATAAGGCTGATGAGTATGGAATTGAGTAGAGTACTGAGAAGGGATTTAATACCTGATTCTGGGACTGAATTGGAAGAGAACAAGTGAGGGTATCTAGCCATTATGTCTACTTATGCTTCCCATGTGGCTCCCTCAACTTGATGATTTCTCCATAGGACCTTGACTGAAGCTATCTCCTTATTCCTCAGCTTATGAACCTGACGGTCAAGGATCTAGACTAGTAACTCCTCATAAGTGAGACTATCCTTTTGTCACGCCCCACCTTGGGAGGCATGACGACACTTGGTGCCCTACTAAGACCTGAACTGCTGAGCTGACTGAGCCTAAGCACCTCTGGTGCAGGGCTGACTCTAACTCTAGAATCAAGAAAACAACGGGCTATATAGAGGCTGTAAAT
>JACEIK010005808.1:0-16899 GCA_018107945.1 Datura stramonium
GTTAGTGAAGGATTATGCAATGGGTTGACTTGGGGTCTCTCGGGGTCCCTTGTCTCGTGTCTGCGATTCGGGTCTCCTCTCGGGTCGTGACAAACTTGGTATCAGAGCCTTAGTTTTAAAGTGTCCTAGGGAGTTTGAAAGTTGCGTTAAGTAGAGTCTTTTTCATGAGTGTAAAGCGCGCCACACTTATGGGGGCCGTGGCGCAGCTTCTAGCTTAGCAGCCCCACCCCTCGCTCAGCACATCAGGGGCATCTACCAGTGCAGCTGGCGGTCAGCGCTAGAATAGATTCTATGCCCTAGCATCCCGTCAGGAACAGAAGGTCTCTCTGGACGTGGTTACTGGTATGTTATGAGTCTTCCCTGTTGATGTTTATGCTCTGTTAGATCCTGGGTCTACCTTGTCCTTTGTGACACCTTATATACCTAGTAGCTTCAGAGTCAGTCCCGATGTCTTGTCAGACACCTTCTCGGTTTGTACTCCAGTAGGTGACTCAATTATAGCTAGACGGGTGTATAGAAATTGCCCGGTCTTGGTTCTCCATAAGGTCACCTCAGCAGATTTGATAGAGTTAGACATGACCAATTTCAATGTTATTCTCGACGTGGATTTGTTGTATGCTTTTTTTGCTTCCATTAATTGCAGGATTCGATCAGTAGAGTTCAAATTCCCAGGTGATCCAGTCTTAGAATGGAAGGGTAGTTCAGTTGTGCCAGTAGGTCGCCTCGTTTCCGACCTTTAGGCCAGGAAGATGATTTCTAAAGGTTGTTTGTACCATCTAGTTAGGGTTAAGAATGTGGAGTCCAAAACCCCAATTATCCAGTCAGTCCCAGTAGTAAGTGAGTATCTAGAGGTCTTTCCGGAAGATTTTCCAGGTATTCCTCCCCAGTGAGAGATTGACTTTGGTATTTACCTCCTTCCCAATACGCAACCTTTATCTATTCCTCCCTACAGGATGGCTCCAACTGAGCTAAAAGAGTTGAAGGATCAGTTAAAGGATTTGGTAGATAAGGGTTTCATTAGACCGAGCCAGTCTCCATGGGGCGCACCAGTATTATTTGTTTGGAAGAAAGATGGTTCCCTTCGTATGTGCGTTGACTATCGACAGTTGAACAAAGTCACTGTCAAGAACAGGTATCCCTTACCCAGCAGCGATGATCTATTCGATCAGCTTCAGGCTGCTCAGTGTTTCTCAAAGATAGATCTCAGATGGGTATCATCAGCTCAGAGTTCGGGAGAGTAATATCCCGAAGATAGCATTCAGAACAGGTATGGTCATTACGAGTTTGCAGTTATGTCTTTTTGACTGATGAATGCTCCTACAGCTTTTATGGACCTGATGAACAGGGTGTTCAAGCAATATTTGGACATGTTCGTGATCGTGTTCAATGATGACATTTTGGTATACTCTCAGAGCGAGGAGGAACATGCCGCTCACTTGAGAGTAGTGCTCCAGACCCTAAAGGACCGCCAATTGTATGCAAAGTTCATCAAGTGTGATTTTTGGTTGGACATCGTGGAGTTTTTGGGCAATGTGGTGTCTAGCTAAGGCATAAAAATAGACTCGCAGAAGATTGAGGCGGTGAAGAATTAGCCCAGACTTGGTGAATCCTTCAGATATTCGAAGCTTCTTGGGCATAGTCGGCTACTATCGGAGTTTTGTGGTGGGTTTCTCATCCATTGCAACACCTTTTACTAAGTTGACTCAGAACAAGGTGAAGTTTCAGTGGTCGGAGGCTTGTGAGAAAAGCTTCCAAGAATTGAAGGCTCAACTTACTTCAGCACAAGTGTTGACCCTACCCGAGGGTAACGACGGTTTCGTGGTGTATTGTGATGCTTCCAAAATTGAACTTGGGTGTGTGTTGATGCAGCGGGGAAGGGTGATAGCTTATGCCTCTCGACAACTGAAGGTGCATTAAAAGAATTACCCGACCCGCTATCTTGAATTGGCTGCTGTGGTGTTCGCATTGAAGATATGGCGGAATTACTTGTATGGGGTCCACGTGGATGTATTTATGGACCAAAAGAGCTTGCAATAAGTGTTCACACAGAAAGATCTAAATCTTCGGCAGAGGAGGTGGTTGGAGTTACTTAAAGATCATGACATGAGTGTCCTTTACCACCCGGGTAAGGCTAATGTGGTTGCGAATGCGCTTACTAGGCTCTCAATGGAGAGTGTGTACCATGTGGACGAGGGAAGAAGGAGTTGGTGAAAGATGTTCACCGGCTTTCAAGGGTGGGAGTTAGATTGATCAATTCGATCGATGGCAGTGTTGTTGTGCATAACTGGTCGGAGTCATCCTTAGTAGTTGATGTTAAATCCAGGCAAGATGAGGATCCAATATTGAGGAAGCTGAAGCAGGCGGTGCGGAGTCAGAAAGTGGAGGTTTTCTCCCAAGGGGGAGATGGTGTGCTATGATACCAAAGTCGACTATGTTCTCTAGATGTTGATAATTTGAGAGTTCGGATATTGCATGAGGCACATGGTACCAGATATTCTATTCATCCGGGATCCATAAAAATATATCCAGATTTTTGAGAAATCTATTGGTGGGGATGGTATGAAAAGGGATATTGCGGAGTTCGTAGAAAAATGTCCAAACTGTCAGAAAGTAAAAGCCGAGCATCAAAGACCTGGAGGTGTACTTCAGGATATTTCCATCCCCACTTGGAAGTGGGAAGAGATAAATATGGACTTCGACTATAGGTCTACCTCGTACTCACCGGCAATACGACTCAATTTGGGTTGTGGTGGATAGGTTAACCATGGCTGCACACTTCCTACCGGTCAAGACCACGGATCCAGCAAACGATTATGCTAAGTTGTATATTTGGGAGTTGGATCGACTTCATGGAGTGGACTTGTCTATTATTTCGGACCGAGGTACTCAGTTTTCTTCTCAATTTTGGCGTTCATTTCAAAAAGGGCTCGGGACTCAAGTTAAGTTAAGCACAACTTTTCATCCTCAAACGGAAGTCCAAGCAGAACGAACCATTCAGACTCTTGACGATATGTTAAGGGAATGTGTTATGGATTTCAAAGGTAGTTGGGATGATCATATGCCCTTGATCGAGTTTGCTTATAATAAAAATTACCACTCTAGTATCCAAATGGCACCGTTCGAGGCTCTCTACGGGCGAAGGTGCAGATCTCCCATCAGATGGTTTGAGGTTGGTGAGGCAGTTATGGTAGGACTAGATTCGGTTCATGAGGCGATAGTGAAGGTTAAGTTTATAAGGGACTGGTTGAAACCCGCTCAGAGTCGTCAGAAATCGTATGTTGATGCGAGAAGAAGAGAATTGGAGTTTGATGTAGACGACTGGGTGTTTCTAAAGGTATCTCCCATGAAGGGAGTTGTGTGGTTCGAAAAGAAGGGTAAACTCAGTCCCTTCTATGTTGGTCCCTACCGGATTGTGAGAAGAGTTGGTAAGGTGGCGTATGAGTTGGACTTGCCTTCAGAATTGGCTTCAGTTCATCCCGTGTTCCATGATTCGCTTTTGAAAAAGTGCTTGGGTGATCCGGCCTTGGCGGTTCTGATAGACAGCGTTGGTGTGAAAGACAGCCTCAGTTATGAAGAAATTCCAATTGAAATTTTGGATCGACATGTTCTAAGGCTGAGGAACAAAGAGGTACCTTTAGTTAAGGTTTTATGGAGGAATCAACATGTTGAAGGAGTTTCGTGGGAGGCCGAAGCGGACATGATGGCTAGATACCCACATTTGCTCTCTACTGGCTCAGTTCCAACTTGAGGTATCAGATTTTCCCTAACACTTTAATAAGTTTCCATGTTCAATTCATGTGCGCAAGTTTGAATTATGTTATGACAAATGTAAGTGATGCCTGTATTTATTTCAGCTATGTGGTTCTTTTCGGCGGTAGTCATTTCGTGAAATTTCAGTTAAAATAATTAGTATTGGAGTAGGATAATTGCTTGTCTCTATTTCCTGCTTGTTTCTAACATTCGAGGATGAATGTTCCCAAGGGGGAGATATTGTTATACCTAGAGAATTCAAGAATCGGGCCCGAAAGTGAATCAGGAGAAAAACTGAAAAATGTTGCAGTAGATGCAGAATGGGTCATTTAACGACTCGTGAAGGGGCCAAACGAGTCGTCAAGTGACTCTTGGGGAAGGCCTGGGATGATGAAGGAGTCGATTTCCTAACGGGTGATGTAATGACTCGTGGTCAGTCACCACGAGTCGTCATGTTAGTCATAGGGTAGTCCTAGAGTAAGATAGTATAGCTTATGAAGTGTACTTAACGGATGGTATCTAATGGGTCATCGTCAGTCCTAACGACCCGTTAGGAGGGCCGATAACAAGCCAATTGAACTTTCATGAATGATGAGGTAGAGAACTTGATGGGTGAAACAATGGATCATGTGCCCTAATAACGAGTCGTCAGGTCTTCCGTTAGGGCCCCCTGACAGTTATTTTCAGCGATTTCAATAAGGGCTTTTCCATAATTTCTAAGTTCTAAGGGCCTATACTACATCGTTCTAAGCTCGTAATATAGGGTTTTAAGCAGAGAAAAACCAATCTTAGGCCATTTTATTCATGCATGCAAGGTTGAAGGTTTAAAGGGAAGAAATTGAGGAGAATTTCAAGGTTTTCAAGGGAAACATCAGCTGGGTGATTAGGAAGAGTTAAGATTCTCCATTCCCAGGTATGTAAGGCTATGAGTGGGTTCTTCCTTCCTTACCCATGCCTAGTTCCTATCAATTTGTGATTGGTTTGTGATAATCAAGTATGGGTCTTCATTTAATTGCATGATTCTTACATTTCTACTCATTGGTATGATTAAATTGAGTTGATATTGGTGATTTACTGAGCTTGGACAGATTCTATCTTAATTTCTTTTACAAAATCATTTTTCTAAAATTGAATCTAAAACGTCCATGTGTGAGTAGTTCATAATAGAATGTGATGATGGGGAAGTAGATGATGAGAAGCACGTTTCCTACCTTACCCATAATTATGATGTTTTTAAAGAAGATTAAATAGACCCAAGTACGATGGAGCTTTGGGTAGTGCCCAATGATGTGTATGAATGATGATTTTCTTGAATTGACTTTATTACCTCGTTTTGGAGTGAAACCTCCCAAATAATAATATTTTCAATTGAATTGTCTGAGTTCAAGCATGATCAGGTTTTAGGCAAGACTCTTATATTGATGATGATGAAGTGATATTCCTAAAGTAGGCTTACCACATGATTTTGGGGTAAAGTCTCCCATTATTCTTTGAGCTTGTGGTATGTGTCATAGTAAAGATTCTCATATGCATGAATTCATAACTGAGATGTATGTCAGCATTAAGTTTCATTTCACATGATGTTGAGTCTAAGCATGATTTCATTCCAATCTTTGTCGGGAGAACATTGTTGAGCTTCATATTTATATGATGTCTACTATATGCATGATTTCATAATGAGCTTTTTCAATAGACAATGTTGAGCTTTCTTTTATACGATGTTGAGTTTACGTATGTTGAGCTTCGTCACTAGAAAATGTTGAGCTTCGTATTATTACGATGTAGAGAATTGCATGTTTTGGGAGAAGAGTCTAGCACCGAGCGGGCTAAGGGTCGACTACCCTATGCCCAGAACTACGCGCCAATGTAGGTTGATTCTATTATATTATTGGGACCTCCCTTGTGAGCTATCCCCAGCCCTATTGGCCCTTTTAGGTTGATATCGATATCATGGTAGTGTCTCTAGCCCTGGAAAGGTTTTGGACAGCTCTGCCCACATGAGTGTAATAGTCGGAACTACGTAAGCTCTATCGTGGTATGTCGGTTAAGTGACGAGTCTCCCACTGTCTTTATCATTTGAGTTTGCATACCCATTACTCATGATGAGTATCTTATGCATGCATGTTTAAAAAGCAAGGTTTGACTCATTATTCATCTTTTGATATAAATTTTATGATTTAGCTTGAGTCATTCAATTTATTCATGATGTTCTAAAGCCATGCATGACCATGTATAAAATAAGAATGATTTCATGAAGAATTATTGTGATCTTTTCTTATCCTTAAAGGCTATCATATATGTATGACTTATTTTAAAAGACTATTATTATTATTGCGGTTTTACTTACCTTGCATAATCGGTATGTTCCACGTACTGACTGCATACTTTTTATGCTGCATCATTTCATGATGCAGGATTCGATTCTCAGGTTCAGCCCCGTCCGTAGCCGCGTATCAGAGCTAGCACCTTTTTGTTTGTGTGAGTCCTCATCTTCTGAGAACTAGACTTTCAGTTATCTTGAGCGTATTTTCAATTTCAATATTTTTGAGCTAGTTGGGGGTGTTGTCCCATCAGCTCATCCAGATTAGAGGCTTATAAGACTTAGACATGCATTCAGCTTCAGATGTTCATTCTGTTGTTATGTTAAGTTAGTCTTCCACGGAGTTTATATTTTTGTTTCCTTCATGTTTATTGAATGAGTTAGTGAAGGCTTATGCCATGGGTTGACTTGGGGTCTCGCGGGGTCCCTTGTCCTGTGTCTACGATCTTGGTCTCCTCCCGGGTCGTGACAAAAACCTATTCTAGATTAATTTATATCCATGCATGAAAGAGTAATAGTCTAGACAGTTGATTAAGGCAAATCCTTCAAGGTTCTCTTAAATTTTCATTGGGCTTTCAAAGAATGGTGAAATTTGATCTCCCCAGGTATGTAGTGTTATGAATGTGTGAATCCTTTCACACCATGCCCAATCCCTCTTTAAATCATAAATCCCCTATGTCAAATCTATGGAGTTTTAACCCAATGCATGAAATTTCTAATTCTCTGCGTGGGTATGATTAAAATATATATATACTATTGACTTATGATTCATGGGAAAGTTTTATGTTATTTCCAATGAAAAATCATGTTCTAAGTTTAGTAAATCAAAATGCCCAATTACAGAAAGTTCATGAAAGATGAGATTTGTGATGAATGTATGATTATGATGAGATATTATGACGAAAAGCATGTTTTCAAACCACCTATGTTTATAATAATATTTTCAAAATGATTTGGGTTTTTTCAAGCATGTTATGGTAGTGGGCAATTCCCATATGTTCAATTATGATTTATGATTTTCCTGAATTAAGCTTACTACATGGTTTTGGAGCGAAGACTACCAATTATCTTTCAGCTTGTGGTATGTTTTGAGCTAAAGCTTCTCATATGCATGAGTTTAGATTTGAGATATATTTGATTATTGATCTTCTTTAATTGACGATGGTATGCTTCGCTGAAAAACGATGGAGAGCATATGCATGTTTTTGAGAGTAGTGTCTAGCACCTAGTAGGCTAAGGGTCGATCACCCTATGCCTGAGAACTACGCGCCAAAGTAGGTTTATTCTTATATATATATTACTTCGGGACCTCCCTTGTGAGCTATCCCCTTCCCTATTGGGCCACGAGCTTGATATCAATATCATGGTATCGTCCGTAGACCTGGTAAGGCTTTGGACGGTTCTTCCCACTTGAGTGTGATAGTTAGGACCATGTGAGCTCTATCGTGGTATGTCGGTTAAAAGACGAGTCTCCCATTGTTCCTCGTGATTTCAATTATGCATGTTTATCATTCATGAGATTTATACATCTGTATATTTTCTAAAGCAGGTCTGACTCAACGTTTAGTTTTACTCATGACTATCAGATTTCAGCTTTTAGTCAATCGATTCAATTATGATGTTATATTATGTTATGATGAGATCATGATTTCAGAAAGAATGCATGCCATCCCTACTCTTAGATTCTTATTGTTTATGTTTTACATTACACGTGTCTTTAAATTATTTACTTATTTAGACGGTTTTACTTACGTTGCATACTCGATACATTCCACGTACTCACCGCATACTCTATGCTGTATCATTTCATGATACAGGACTCGGCACTCAGACTCATCCCCGTTCATAGTCATTCTTCAGAGTTAGCATCTTACACATATTGGTGAGTCCTCATCTCCCGAGGACCATGCTTATTAAGATTTCTCTATGTATTTTCAGTTCTTAGCTTATTCGAGTTAGTTGGGGTCTTGTCCCATCAACTCATCATGTTTAGAGGTTTTCCAGACAAAAAGGATGTACCCAGCTTTAGATTGTGTATTCTGACGTTCTGTTTATTTAAGAATTACGGTACGATTACTATGTTGATTTTCAGTTTTAGTAAATGAGTTAGATGTATGTTCATGCCATTGGTCGACTTGGAGTCTCTCGGGGCTCCTTGTCCCGTGTCTCAATTCGGGCCTCCGTTCGGGTCGTGACATCCATTCTATAGAATATTGAATAGAAAGTAGAGAAAGATAGAGACATTTTGGAATTGAATTGTAGAGAGATAAATCTTCATCTTCTTCTTTGAAAAGGTAGAAAAAAAACTCCATTGGAGACCTGAACCTTGAGCTTTAATTTTCTTACTCATTTTGTTGAATAGATATTGAATTATTACTTAATGCAATGTCTTCATTACTTAAATGAGTAGCTAAATTTCTTTTTAGGGATGTTTGAATGATTGGGTTTAATTCGGATTAGGTATTGTTTAGTTGATCCTAGATTTACTCAATTGGTATAATTCTAGTGTTTCCTCTGATTTTTAATCTAATTACTCATAGTTTCAAATGTGGGTTGAATTTACTTAATCTAATTTTTCTTGAAAAAGGGATCTAGAGTATGGATGAGGAAACACTAGTGGGTAATTTGGTGTTGATCATTTGGGGTTGGGCTGGAGATAGCCAAAACCCATTGTCACACACCCATTGACAATTAAAGCTAGAAATAGTTTGATTCTTACCCAAGTTTTTGTGGTTGTTGTGAAAAGGACTTTGAGGTTTAAGAAAACACGAAGTAAAAAACACCTAATTGGTTGAAAAACTTCGGGTGCCACCTCGTCCACAACTAATTATACTATTGATTAATGCTTGGAGCTATTAGTAATTCCAATCCAATGATGCCCTTTCAACATCACACCCCTAGTATTCTCTCCTTTGGTGTTTTCTACGCTTTGTCCCTATTTTCGTGTGCGAATGTGTAGTTCAATTGACAAGTTGTGATTCCCCTAATCTTTACTTTATTGTTTTTGAGATATTGATGCAAGTTACTTAAATTTGACAGACAACTCTTCTATGATCAACTATTACTCCCTTTGGGATTCGATCCCGACACTCGTCAGGTATATTTATTTTTCCAACGATCGTTTACACTCCATCCTTGCGAAGAGTGAATTTGGATGTTATAAAAAATGGCGCCATTGCTGGGGAATATAGTTTGATAGCCTTTAGTAGTTAGTAATTTTGAATTGATTTTTGCATGTTGGTTGGTTTAACTTTACTCTTATGATTAGTGCCATCTAGGTTGATCTTTATATGAGTCAACACTCACAAGAAAGAGAAGGTTCGGTTGATTGGTATATGGATCACGAGGATGATGATCCTGTGATTCCCAACATAGCGGGTTGTCATGACCCAAACATAGGCCTGAATCGAGACACGGGACAAGGAGCCCCGAGAGACTCTAAGTCAACCCATGACATGAACATACATCTAACTCGATTAATAAAAATGGAAAGTTTAACATAATAAATATAGCGGAAGTCTAAACATAACATAACATCAGAACTGGAGTTCACATCATACATGAAAAGTTGATTATTATGCAAAGTCTGAAAGCCTCTAACATATCTGATAAGTTGATGGGACAACACCCCAACTAACCCGACAAGTCTAAAACTGAAGAGAGACATAACAACTACGGATATTGAATGTCCTCGGAGGATAAGGATTCACCGATGCTAGCTGGACAGGTTTAAGTGGGAGAGCAGGGGCTAAGGATGCTGTTGAGAAAGTTCCCTCAGACCTTTATCATGAGACGATACAACATAGAGTATGCGGTCCATAAGTAAAATGTACCTAGTATGCAAGGTAAGTAAAACAGACAGTTAAAATACATAAAAGTTCATAAGAGTAGGACAACATGGTCGTAACGTAAATATCATCATATGAATGTAAGGCTCAAGGTTTTCAAAACATTCATAATCATAATCATAAGAGAAAATATTTACTAAACATGACTTGAGACAAAGTATATAATCATAACCATACATAAATCGGCGGAATGACACAGGATATAGCCGTGCCTTTATGGAAATGAGAGGCNATCATAATCATAAGAGAAAATATTTACTAAACATGACTTGAGACAAAGTATATAATCATAACCATACATAAATCATGAGGAACAATGGGAGATTCTTATAACCGGCATAACCCATATGAGCACACATGGAGCCCAACCTGTAAACCCCCAGTCAGGAGGGTGTTTGTACCTTGCCAAGGGTAGAACCATGAAATAGGCGTGATATCACTCATGAAAGGCCCATTTGGCCAAAAGGGATAGTCATAAAGGATGTCCCATCATGGCTATGTTGGCGCGTAGTTCTGAGACTCGGGGTATGCTTGGACCCCAGGTCTACTCGGTGTTAGATACTACTCCCAAAATATATATAGTGCTCATAGGATAATATACATGAGATTCTTAGGCTAGTTAAAATTATGATAATCACAAGAATGCTTGAAATACGTGAACTAGCCATTAATGTAAGGCTGTGAGTGGGCAAGAATAACAAATCCATAAATTATGAAGTTCATGCATATTTGTAAAACATATATATACTTGATATCTAATAAATCCATGGTAAGTATTTGAGAGAAGTCATATCTTAAGTCATAAATCATAATGGGTCAAGCAACATCAAAATCAAAGTGAAATCATAACTTGAACTTTCATGAAATATACATAATTTGGCATAGTTTGTAGAAAATTTAAATCTAAATAGTTATAAAATATGTCCATGAAACGTAAAACATGAATTGATATATGATAGGAATTAACCCATAGATAGATCATAAGGATTTAATAAGAATTGTGATAAAACCCCGTAGAATTATCAATAAAAATGTCATGAATTAGAGGGGAGTTGGGCATGGGTGTGAAACATTTCACCTATTCATAACCCTACATATCTGACAAGAACTGATTCTACAACTCCCTTGATTTCCCAATGAAGAATTCAAAAGAATTTGGAATAAATTGAGCTTGATCACCTATCTAGACCTCTACACTTGCATGCATGAATAGGAATAGCTTAGAATGAACTTACCCCTATTAAAACTCAATATTCATATCTTAAAACGATGTAGTTTAGGCCTTAGGATCATAGAAATTACGGAAAAGCCCTTACAAAAATGGCTGAGAAAACTGACTGCCAGTCCCAACGAGGGACTGGATGAGTTGATACCTCTGACCACGAATCGTCGCCACAATCGTCAAGTACACTGGCCTTGTTTCCTCAAAGGGTCCCCACGAGGATGCTAATGATTCGTCACTGGTGACCACGACTTGTGGTCACCTCTCGTTAGCCCCACTGCCCAAATCATTAAGTCCTTAACCAACTGTTGACCACGACTCACCTAACGAATCGTGGGATTGACCATGACTCGTGGTGTCCATTCGTGGGGTACACTGCCGGCTCTTCCTTCATCTTTCAACTGCCCTTGACCAAAGATGACCTAACAACTCGTGGAGATGACTACGATTCACGGTCACCCCTACTTGAAAATTTCTAGTCAATTCAACACTGCTCACCATGAGTCACCTAACGACTCGTGGCCAGCCTGACGGGTCATAGGACGACTCATTCTGTGACCTGGTGTAGAAAATCCTATTTTTTGTGCTTCAACTCCCGCGTCGCATCTTAGGGATTTCGTGGTATAACCATATCTCTCCCTTGGGAACATTCATCCTCGAATGTTGGAAAACATATAGAAAAGCAGAGAAATACAATCATCATACTCAAATACTGATCATATAAGCTGAAAACTGATGGAATGACTGCCTCCGAACTAAACTACATGACTGAACTGAATTCATGAATCGTACATACATTCATATACACGAAAGAAACTGGGGCACATGAACTGAACATGAAACTGAATAAGGTACTAAGGAGGAAACTGATACCTCAAGATGAAATTGAGTCGATGTGGAATAGATGTGGGTATCTAGCCATCATATCTGATTCAGCTTCCCCTGTAGCTCCCTCAACATGCTGATTTATCTACAAAACCTTAACTGAAGCTACTTCCTTATTCCTTAGCTTTTGAACCTGACGATCCAATATTTCCATGGGAACCTCCTCATAACTAAGTCTATCTTTCACACTGACACTGTCCACCAGAACAACTAGAGTTGGATCATCCAAACACGTCTTTAAGAGCTATACATTAAAAACAGGATGAACGGAAGCTAATTCTAAGGGCAACTACAATTCATACGCCACCTTGCCAATCCGTTTCACAATCCGGTACGGGCCAACTTAACGGGGACTGAGTTTACCCTTCTTTACAAATCTTATCACTCCCTTTATGTGAGATACCTTTAGAAACACCCAATCGTCGATTTCAAACTCAAGTTCTCTCCTTCTAACATCCACATAGGACTTTTGGGAACTCTGAGTTGTTTTCAATCTGTCCCTTATGAGTTGAACTTTCTCCATGGCCTGATTGACTAAATCTAGTCCCATCATCACAGCTTCACCGACTTCAAACCAACCAACAGGCAATCTACACCTCCGCATAGAGAGCCTCAAATGGAGTCATCTGATTGCTGGAATGATAGTTGTTGTTATATGCAAACTCAATAAAAAGGCAAATGATCATCCCAACTACCCTTGAAGCCAATCACGCACGCTCTCAATATGTCCTCGAGAGTCTGAACAGTCCGCTTTTCCTGACCATCGATTTGTGGGTGAAATATTGTGCTAAGCTTGACCTGAGTACCATGTCCCTTTTGGAACGACCTCCAAAGCTGGGAGGTAAATTGAGCACCTCTTTTTGATATGATGGACAAGGGCACCCCATGCAACCAAATAGCTCTCGAATGTATAGTTTGGCATAATCTTCTACTAAATTAGTAGTTTTGACCGATAGGAAATGAGCGGCTTTGGTCAACCTGTCCATGACCACCCAAATGGAGTCATATTGTCGACGAGTATGAGGAAACCCTATGATGAAGTCCATATTGATTAGGAATGCTGATGTCTTGAAATGCATACCCACTTGGTCTCTGGTGGTCAACCTTCACTTGCCGACAATTTGGGCACACAACCACAAATTCAGTGATGTCCTTCTTCATTCCATTCCACCAATAGACTTCCCGTAGGTTACGGTACATCTTGGTGGCACCTGGATGTATCAAATAACTGGAACTATGAGTTTCATGCAACATTCAATTTCTCAAATCATTAACATTCGGGACACACAAACGATCCTAATATCGAAGCACGCCATCTCCCTCTTTGAAGAAGACCTCTACCTTTTGAATCTAGACGGCTTCCGTAAAATTCACCGAAATAGGGTCCTTGTCTTGTCTATATTTTACATTAGTGACCAAGGATGATTCAGATCCGCTCTGGACAATAACACCGCCATCAGTCGAGTTAACTAAACGAACTCCCAACCTTGCAAGTCGATGCACATCATTCACCAGCTCCTTCCTCCCCTCATCTACATGGGACACACTCTCCATAGAGAGTCTACTAAGTGTGTTTTCTACTACATTGGCCTTACCTGGATGGTAAAGGACACTCATATCATAATCCTTGAGTAGCTCCAACCACCTCCTTTGGCGTAGATTTAGGTCCTTCTGAGTAAACACATATTGTAGGATTTTGTGGTCCGTAAACACATCCATATGGACCCCATACAAATAGTGTCTCCAAATCATCAAGGAAAAACCTATAGCCGCCAATTCAAGATCATGGGTCGGGTAATTCTTTTCATGTAACCTCAGCTGCCTGGAAGAATATTCTATAACCTTACCATGCTGCATCAATACACAACCAAGGATAATTATAGAAGCATCTAAATACACCACAAACCCATCAGTACCCTCAGGTAGGGTTAACACCGGTGCTGAGGTGAGTCTAGTCTTCAACTCTTTTAAACTCTTCTAACAAGCCTCCGAGCATTGGAACTTCACCTTCTTTTAGGTCAGTTTGGTCAATGGCGCTGCAATAGATGAAAACCCCTCCACATATTTCTGATAATAACCATCTAAGCCCAAGAAGCTCCTGATATCTAAAGGATTTACCGATATAGGCCAATTCTTCACTGCTTCTATCTTCTAGGTGTCCACCTTTATACCCTCACTCGACACCACAAGACCCATAAATGCAACTGAGTTCAACCAAAACTCGCATTTACTAAATTTAGCATATAATTGGCGATCCATGAGAGTCTGTAGCACTACCCTCAAATGAGCGGCATGCTCCTCCTCGCTCTGAGAGTATCTCAGGATGTCATCGATAAACACGATCATGAACATATCCAAGTATGGCTTGAACACTCTGTTCATCAAATCCATAAAAGCTTCAGGAGCATTCGTTAGTCCAAAATACATAAGTACAAACTCGTAATGACCATACCATATCCTAAAGGCTGTCTTCGAGATATCACTCTCCCGAACCCTGAGTTGATGGTATCTGGATTTGAGATCTATCTTCAAAAAGAACTTGGCACCCTGAAGCTCGTCAAACAAATCATCAATTCTAGGAAGAGGATACCTATTCTTGATGGTGAACTTGTTCAATTGTCGGTAATCAATACACATACGAAGAGAACTATCTTTCATGCGAATGAAGAGAACTGGTGCACCCCATAGGGATTTGCTCGGCCTGATGAAACCCTTGTCTAACAGGTCCTTCAATTGCTCCTTCAACTCCTTTAACTCGGCTGGGGCTATTCTGTAAGGAGGAATAGTTATAGGTTGCATGCGGGGAAGAAGGTCAATACCAAAATCAACCTGCTTCTCGAGAGGGATTCCCGGTAAATCATCTGGGAAGACTTCTGGATACTCACATGCTACTGGAACGGATTGGATAGTTGGGATCTCGGATGTGGCATCCTTAACCCTAACTAGATGGTACAGGCAACCTTTAGAAATAATCTTTCTAGCCTTAAGGTAAGAAATAAAATTACCTACAGGAACAACTGAACTACCATTCCATTCTAAGGCTGGCTCACCTAGAAATCAGAACTCTACAGCCCGGGTTCTACAATAAACAGAGGCATAACATGGAAATAACCAATCCATGCTGAGAATAACATCAAAATCGGCCATGGCTAACTTTACTAAATCTACTGAGGTGACTTTCTAAAGGACTATGACCAGGCAATCTCTATACACCCGTCTAGCTACAACTGAATCAGTCACTGGAGTAGAGACTGAGAAGTATTCTAATAGAATTTCGGGACTGACTCCGAAACTACTAGCAACATATGGTGTCACAAAAGACAAGGTATCCGCTAGATCTAACAATGCATATACATCAATATGAATACTCGTAACATACCAGTGACTACATCCGGGGAAACCTCCTGCTCCTAGCGAAATGCTAAGGCATAGAATTTGTTTTAGCCTTGTCTGCCAACTGTACTAGTAGAAGCACCCTGCTGGAAGGGACGTGTCGCCAGAGCTGATGAACTAGCGGCTGGAATATGGGCTCCACCATCGCCTGATTTGGCTGAAGGGAAATCTCTGAGCTTGTGTCCGAGTTTGCCACACCCGAAACAAGCATTTGAACCAACTAAATACCTCCCTAGGTGGTTCTTGCCACACTTCGCACAGGCTAGAAATGTGCGATCTACTGAAATGCTCCCTTGGCTCCTTGACGCTCTACCCCTCTGATCACGTCTGGTTCGGGATGGGAAACTAGCTGATAATGGTGCATGGGATAAAGATCTCTGGTGGGACTGCTGGTGGTGCCCACTAGGCCTCGGCTAGGAGAATCCAATGCTATCAGTCCTAGCCCTCTTGGCCTCCCTCTCCTACTCAATCAGCTGTACCTCCTCCATTTGTTTGGCATACATGACTATCCAAGCAAAGCCAATATACTATAGAAGCATCGCGGTCTGGAAATCCCCGACTAAGGAGTCTGCTATCCAGTGTATGAACCTGCTTACACGGGCCCTCTAATCCTCCACCAACTCAGGTGTATACCTGGACAGACGTGTGAACTCCAAGAAATACTCCTAAACCACCATCTTTCCCTACTTAATATTCATAAACTCGGCCGCCTTCAGCTCCCTTATCTCCTGAGGGAAGAACCAATCAAGAAAAGCGACATGAAACTAATCCCAACTGACAAGGCCTTCTCACACCGCCCTCCTATCCTTCCACTATTTGAACCAAATGTGTGCGACCCCCTTTAATTGATATGAGGACAAATCAGCACATGCCTCTCTAGTCACCCCCATAATTTGGGTGATCTTTAGAATCTCCTCAATGAAATCATGTGGATCCTCGTCCACCTTCGATCCAAGGAACTCAGGAGGATTCATCCTCAGAAAGTCTCTAACCCTTGCTACCGCCGCATTCCCATTCTTGGGGACATGAGCTACGGCCTGCTGGTTAACCTGGGCGATCACGGCCTATGCTAGAATCTGAATGGTGGCCCTAAATTCAGCGTGGGCAACCAACTCTGATGCATGGTGCTCATGGGCTAGTGGGGACTGTTGGTGCCCATCTCCATTGCCATCCTTGTGTCCATTTTCATTTCAATTTCTTCTGTCATTAACTCTGTAGGGAGGCATGATTCTGCAAACGCGAATAACATGAATTAGAAGGATAGAGATACATTTCATCGCATGACATAGGTCATGAAAGAAGGGAAAATTTCCTAAACATCTCGTAGCCTCTTGGTCATATGTGTGGCACGCTTCACACCCATGAAAAAGACTCTACTTAATGATAAGGGGCATATTTATATGCCAAATCGATACTCAAATGTATAACTTTTGTCTTGTTTGTCTAATAAATTGTGTACATTCTCATGTAAATCGTATGGA